>JACN01072793.1:0-10589 GCA_000787155.1 Scartelaos histophorus | reverse complement strand
TATTATGTATTGTTGCTGACTGAAAAACGAATTCCCATCAGGATAATAAAGTATTTATTTAATCTATCTGTAACAGCATACATTATCATAACAACACAAGTGGGTCTCATAAAATGAAATGGTAAATTGATGTTCTACTGGCGCAGGTGAGAACCGCAGCTGGTTGCATCGCGCTATTCTGTTTTTCAACTTTTTTGCTCTTTACCTTCTTTGTTCGTTTGTACTTTTTGTAAATAGTGTGTATAATGCAAAGTACTTCAGAAAACATAATAATAAACACGAATCACGATGTGAGTAACGTCCTCTCTGCATATTCTGCAGAGCGGCTCGGTGCGTGGGAATCTCCTGTTGGGATAAATCCGTATTTTAAGCAGGACTCCTGATATTGTCTATTAAATGTAGCTTTCTTTTTCTTGGAAGTCGTAGGCTCCTCTTCTGTCTCCTGGCTGGGCCTTTTCCCCTTTGCAAAGAAACTTTCCAAAGACGTTTGTTTTTTACTCATTTTGCTGCTCCTGGGTTTTATTTTAGCGGTGACCGAGAAGAGCGCCTTGACCTGCGTCAGGAGTGACATAGACGGATGTAACAGAGAATCAGGTCATTTTTCAAAATTTTCTGTTCGGCCCGGTACCAAATGACCCACGGACCGGTACCGATCCACGGCCCGGGGGTTGGGGACCGCTGCTCTAGACTCATGGCAGGAGGTGGGGGCAGGAGGATCCTGGTTAAGGTCATTTCTTTGCTGGGCCATGAGAGTGGACCTGTCTGCTCTGGAGAGCAGCTTCAGTGACAGACTGATTCACCCTCGCTGTGTGAGGCAGAGGTTTCACAGGTCTTTCCTTCCTGCTGCTGTCAGACTATACAACCAACACTGTTAACACTGAACATGTGTCATTCAACCAGATCTATGTGCAGTACTGAAGACCATGTAGAACACCTCTGTCACTCATCACTTAAGTCACTCTGCTGATATTTATCCTAATGCTGCTGTACATAAACATAGTCATATTACTGTGCATAACATAATATACTGAACTCACTTTACTGACATTTATTCTGTTCCTATGCTGCACTGCTACTTTTATTGTACATAATAGAGTCTATTTTTTTTCTATTCTTAACATATTTTTAAGCCATTATTTATTATCTTGTTTTATTGCATTTTATTGTACCAGTGTGGGACTAATAAAGGCATATCTTATCTTAAATGAGTTTCACTTTCTGCATGTAAGAATTGTCACGTGCAAGCTTATGTACCGCCTTCGTCTCTGCTGAGCAGCACTCAGCTTGTTGTTTAACCATTGCAATGCTTTAGATCTTTTAGAAGTCATAAACATAGATGAAAAGTTTGTATCGTGTTCCTTCAGTGGGACTCTGAAGATTGTAGCAGAGTGAGAGTGTGGGGCCAAAGAGTGTACGGGCGGTGAGGACCTCCACCTGTGTAAAGACTTTCTCCTGTCTGGATTCTGCCTGTTCAGTCAGCTCAGGTAACTGTTTTATTATGGGTTATTAGGTTTTCTAATGACACTGATGTATGTTTAGTGGGTTCATTTGCATTGGGAATATCATATCATATATTGCACAAAATTGATTCTTGTAAGCTGTAAGCCATGTTAGAATGCTGTTACCTCATCAAAAACACACTCAGAGTTATATTTTGTTTCCTGTATCCTGTATGAGTAAAGGAGTAAATGTTGTATGTAAGTATGTTGGCAATGAAGGGTTCAGTATCAGCTACATAAGGACAATACCTTATATTTCTTACTTATACTACTGTAGACTGCTACTACTACTGTACTACTTATGTATTATTGGTGAATATGAAATAACAAAACAGACTGCTAGTAAATAAAAAATAAAAAAGTATTTAGAAAAAAACATTTTATTTTCTCCTGCTGCCTGTATGGTCCATAGCCATAAAGTTCTTTACCTCCGCCCTCTTTGGCTTGGTACAAGGGTCATGGTACAAGAGTCACTTTACTGGTATTGCATAGTGATATTATTATTGATATTATTATATTATAATGGTTCCATGGTATCAGTTGAGCCGATGTCCCATTTTGGTCTATACATAAGTGGAATAAGACAACTTGGCCAGTGTTGCCTCAAAATGTCTCATTATTATTAAATTGCATTAAATTATATTTTCAGTTTCTGCCCTGGTGTCAGTTGATATTTGCTCCTGTTCCAGAGTGACCCCACCCTACTGCCTCAGGTCAGTGCACATAACAAGACTTGATTTTACTTGATTTTACACGGCTTAATTTATTTAACGGTCATATATTACACAAAACTCACCCTTTAGCTTTAAGTTATAATGTAGTTACCTCCTCCAAAACATACTTGGAGTTGTGTTTTGTTCAAGCTTAAGTGCACTTCCTGTATTATCACATAACATCATGAGGTGGAGTGTTTTCCATTTGAGAGAATTCAGTCTGCATATGCAGGGTTTGTGTGTGAATGAAACGAAACACAACTCCAGGTATGTTTTTGATGAGGAAATAACATTAACAGATAAGAAAATAATGTATAATATGGGCTATTTAATAATCAAAACAGTGAATACACGTCCTGCATTAGGTACATATATTTACTCTTAGCATAAAATGCTCATACAATATTAGTTGTTTCGGTTGTCATGGGAAAAGACCCATTTCTATACCACAATGATAATAATACAATAATAATAATAATAATATTAATGGTGCAGTCTTTAAGTTACAATGTGATTCTTTCCTGGTGCTGGTCAGATTTTGCCATATTTATGGGATGATTTCAGATTTAAATAATGACTTATGCACATTATTCCTACAGACAGCAGATTGCTAATGGCTACAGCCCTGACTCTCTTTAAGCCACTTCTTAAACTGTATTTAGAATGTGTCAGAGTGCTACACTCCCTCACAGACACAGGTAGGGCATGCCAGGTCCATGTTGCTTTGACAGAGAAGTAGTTCTGTCCAAACATGGTGGACCTTAAGCTCGTAGGACAGTCTCCTCTAGAGGAGGCTCTGGTCCTGACTCTTGCTTCTTCACAGGATCTCACACTTTTAGGGATGGGGTGACTGTTTGGGAAAAAATCTTAATCTAGTTAACTATTTTTTTTCTTAACAACATTGCAGTAATGATGGGGCAAAGGTTTCTTATCTAATACAGGAATGCATTATTAATACCAAATAATGTTTAGTTTCAAGTGTTTTTTCTGTCTGACCAATTCTTATTTCTTTGTTAGATTTGCTATGATTGCAACAAGGGCTTAGGCTCCACCGGTCAGTGCAGAGAGGGCTGCCACAGACTGCACATCTGTGAGAGGTTTCTAAACTGCACCTGATACAGCCTCTCAACCTCTCCACAACCTCTCAAGCTCCTGCAAGAAAAACTAATTCCAGAGAATCTGATGGGCACTAATTTGTCCAAAAGATTATTGTTTTGTGGGGATCTTCCCAGGGCTGCTGATGCTGACATGGAAGTCAGCACCGGGCCAGCTGAACAGAGACAAAGAGGTAAATTATTGGTTAGTGCTAGATAGATAAACCTAGGGCTGGGCGATATGAACAAAAAATGATATTATCATTATTATTATTATTATTATTGCACACAGTAGACGGTTCATTTGGGGCCTTGTCACAGGGGCAGCAGTCTATGTAGGGACTCCCAGACTTTCTTCACCCCAAACACTTCCTCCATCTCTTTTGGGGTGGAGCCCAAAGCATTCCCAGGCTAGCTGAGCGACATGGTCCCTCCAGGGTGTCACGGGGTTCCCTGGGGCCTTCACATGGGAGAACATGCCAGGAATACTTTTCCCCTGTGTGAGGAACTCTATCCCCTAACAGAAGTGGAGTTCTTGTGGACTCAAACCGGCCCCCGTCCCCTGACTGCACCTAGAAATTTTGTTCATAGATAGAATGAACAGAACCGGCGACAAAGGGTAGGCCTGACTGAGTCCAACATGCATGAGGAACAGGTTTGACTTATTGGCAACAACACAAGCACATCTCTGGCTCCAGTCATACAGGGAATCAACAGCCTTTAGCAAAGGGCCTGTCAGCTTACTGAGGCGATGTCAAACAAGAGTCCAGGAGACTTGATGTAGTTGCGTATGGTTTCTTTAATTCTGACTCAAGCAGTTGCAGATACAGGTCTTCATTCAGGTGACTTCAACATGTCTCTCACAAACCATCTCCATCAAACAGTCTCCCTCAAGCCATCTCTGACAACCAGTGGTATCAGGTCCTTTATATACCCCATCTTGGCCTGCCTGAAGAGCATTCTTTGTTTTACAGTACCAATTGTTTTACAGCACCCTTTGTCCTACAGCACCTTGTGGTCATCCTATAATTATGCAATAGTAGCATCGTTAAGAGTGCCCCAAGTCTAAACTGATCCTTATCAGCAGGATGCTCTTCAGTACAAGGACAGCTGGTTACACTTTTAACCCCTGTGATGACCACACATTCGCCTTTCCCTTCAACTCTAGCCCCGTAACCTTACTAACACACAGATGACACATAAAACAATGAAATTCTAAAAAGATATTTCTCACAGGCCCTGTCCCTGACTACTACCGCCGTGCTGAGACTTGTCAGCCAAGACAGAGCCACAACATCCAGAGACTTAAGAGACTCAGGACGGATCTCATCCACCCCTGGAGATTTGCCACTAAGGAGCTTGCCTACCACCTTAGTGACTTCAGCCAATGTGTTGGTGGAGCAGTGCTTCCTCCCCCTGAGGTGTTGGATGGTTTACCAGACAGTCTTACTCCATGGCTTCCCCGAACTCCCAACCCTGGTGTTGGATGGTTTACCAGACAGTCTTCCTCCATGGCTTCCCCGAACTCCTCCCAACCCTGAGTTTTTGCCCCTGCGACCTCAGAGCCTGCAAGTATCTGTCAGCTCTCACAGGAGCCCTACAAGCCAACAAGGCTCAATAGGACTCCTTCTTCAGCATGATGGCATCTCTCTCTTTGGCGTCCCCCATTGGGTTCAGGGATCACCGCCGTATTAGGTAGCACAGACCCTAAGTCCTTAAGGTGCCTCTGATACACGGCTCTGTTAGACATTCCCAACAGACCCTCATGATATGTTTGGGCCTGCCAGGTCTTTCTGGCTCCCTCCTCTGCCAGCAGAACCAACTACACATGATCCTAATATGGAACTCAGCTACAAATTCATTCCTATTCTTATAACTGCTAACCTTGTGAGCTTCATTTGACTGGAGCCAAATGCTATGGGTAGTGTCACACTCTTCTTTGTACAATCTGTGTCCTATATGTAATATATAATGAACTAAAGCTAGCTTTTAATTCTCAGATAAAACCGAGATCTGCATGTATTTCATCAAAGGTCACTGTAAACATGAAGGTGAGAGAAGTTGGCTCTAAATAATATGATTTTGAACTGTTTTTAAACTATGAATCTTGATAATTGTGTTTGCCGACCCACAGATCGCTGTTTCAAAGCTCATGACAAGATGCCGTACAGATGGGAGATCAGACAGGGCGGCCAGTGGACTCCTATGGCTGAAAATGAGAGGATAGAGAAAGACTACTGTGACCCTGAAAAAGTTGACAGGTAACTTTGGGTGAACAAACACTTTATGGCCAGCAATAATATTTGGAACCAAAGGTAAAGTCGATAAAGCCATTCTTAAACCAAGAACAATGAATGTTCTGTCTGTGCAGCTCTACCAGTCCCTCTGTGCATTTTGACACAATGACATGTGGCTCAGATGAAGTGAGGCGTCTCTCTACTGTGAACTCTGTGCTGCAGCCACACTTCATCCACACCACAGACTGGCTCTGGTACTGGGAGGACGAGCACGGCACCTGGTACCAGTATGCTGCTGTGGTAAGTCAGCATCTTAAAGGTCCTATAATTTGCAAAATTTACTCTTGTGAGAGAAAAGCCCAGGTCGCCCGGGCCTTTCTGTGTGGAGTTTGCATGTTTCCTCCCCGTGTCTGGATGGGTTTCTTCCGGGTACTCCGGTTTCCCCCCTATGCAACACCCTATGAACAATTTACTATCAGGGACCGTAGGGGAGTTCCTCCCTCCTGTGGGCTCACCACCTGCAGAGGGCTTCATAGGGTCTGGGTCTGGTGCACAGAGTAATGGGCAGCGTGCTGCCCAAGCGACCCAGCCAGATTAAGCGGGAGAAAATGGATGGATAAGCTTTAAGCCATGTTACAATGTTGTCACGTCATCAAAAACACAGCTTTGCCTGTTTCTGTCAGTCATCATATCATCTTGCACTGTTTCCTTACGACCTCTGGAATATAACTGTGACATACTGTATGGCAGTTCCATGGCAGATATTATTCAAAGGTTTGTGTGTTAAATGTGTGAATGAAACAAAACACAACTCCAGATATGTTTAGATGAGAAAACAACATTATTTCACAGATCAGAAAATAGTGTAATATGAGCTCTTTAAATATAGTAGTGTAGTTTCAAATGCTACACGTGGTCACCTACAAAACAAAATTCCTTATTGTAGTAAAACAATAATGTATTTTTAGTATGAAAATTATATGTTAAAGATGCACTATGTAACGGTCTGTCACCTGCTTGTCTCCATCGAGATGTTACTGCTTTGCCTGAAATGTACCACAGTAGGACCTGTTGGCGTCACCTACTTGTCCAGATTCTGACTGATCATTTTATTGCAATGCTGTAGAACATTCCTGGAGTGCAATGTGTAATATTTTTAGTGGAGGGTCTGCCACTTGCTTGTCTCCATGGAAATGTTTTTGTTTTTGCCTAGAATACTGAATATCAGAAAAGTTCCGTAGTCACTTTAAAATATGAGATGGTTCACTGTTTGTATTATGTGTTTCAGACTAGTGAACATCAATTAGCCTCTATCACCAGTACAGAGCTGGAGGAAATGTACCAAAAAAACAACAAGGATGTGGTGACATTTACTGCAGGCTCACAGTCCTATGAACTCAGCTTCCAAGGTAAATATATATAAACTTGACTAATTCATTATGTCTCTATATTTAAAGGTGCGGTATGTACGGTACTATTTTTATTTTTAAATTCACAAAACTGAACTGTTTTTGTCCCCAGATACAAGGTAAACACAGTCAAACCAGATATAGCTTTTCAAATAATAACTGTAATGCTGATTTATTGTCAATTACAAAAACATTGGAGATGATGGCTAGGCTGATGTTTTCATTTTGTGTTTTGGTTCTCAAGTTTATTATCCAGTCAGAAAGCAGAATGAGTCTCATTTCAGTTCCCAGTTCAGTGAGGGAGTTCTGAGCTTTCACAAGAGGCACAGACTGTATGTATGTATGTATGTATGTATGTATAAAAAAAATAATTTGTTCCTCACCTTCCACGGTGGTTGGTCTCTCACCCTCATCCAGCTCAGGTCCTCTACCAGAGGCCTGGGAGCTTGAGAATTCTGCACAGTATTTTTGCTGTTCTTAGTACTGCACTTTCCTGGACTGTAATATCTGTTATTTTTCCTGGTATCTGCTGTAACCACTCCTCCTGTTAAGGGGTTAGAGCCCCAAGTGCTCCGACCACCACAGGCACCACTGATGCCTTCACCATTCAGGCCTTCTGCAGCTCTTCCTTGAGCCCCTGATATTACCATTGCTTGGTATTGCTACGTCCACCACTACAGCCTTGTTTTGTTGCTTATCCACCACTACTACTACCCACACACACAGATAGATATATAGATATAGATAGATAGATAGATAGATAGACAGATAGATAGATAGATAGGCAGTGAAAACCCAGGTTCAGTTCAGGACAGTTTAATAAAACAATGTATTCATCCAATGATTTTTTTCAGCCATGATTCAAACAAACTTAAAGTACGGCACCAAGAGGCTGGTGAGGAGGAGGCCACGGTTTGTCTCTGCAGCTGAAGTCCAGACAAAAAGGCAAATCTCATTCACTTAAATATGAAATATGAATGAATATGAATGACATTATAACCGCTGTTTTCTGTTGTAGAAATTGTCCCCCACACTCCACTGTACCGGACTATTGGGACAAAACACAGATCCCTCCAATCGGATTTAAGGTAAAGGTTTGTGCTGTAATAAGGGCCAGTACCCCTGACAACAAACTGACACAACGGTCAATGGTTCAAATACAGTCATGGCAGTTTAAATGTCTGTAGAGACTGTAAACAGACACATATATGTTATGACAAGAAATAAATCAAGTATTAGATGAGACCAAGATTATTACATTATATATTGCCAAGTCTTGTATAGAGGTTGTATAGAGGATTTTCCAAGGAACGACGAGCACAGCAACTGTTTGTCCTTTTTCAATTGCTGCGCATGCGTGAAACCCCCTCCCCGACAGCTCCCACCTCCTCCTTACACCAAAATTGCTGGCTCTTTTACTATTATCATAACTGCAATGACATTCAGAGTTATAATAAAGTTGCTGTGTGAGAGTAATGTATGCTGTGAAAAATATTGGCGATTACTTTAGATTTACATTTACCTTTTAAATGAAGTAATTTATCTTTGAAAACGAGTTTGCTTGCTCATCGCTTCTCAGGACTTGTTGAGCTACTCTTACAACAAGCAGCAGCAAACAGACTTTTTCTTTGCACTGAAAATCACGTTTTCAGATACAGGATATTGCATTCATGTCATGAAACACGTCTGTTAAGCTCTTGGAAATAAAGTATGTTTCCCTGTGATAAGCAGAACTTTCTTGTCCAGAAGTAATTTAGCAACCAATGCGTCAGTCTTTAGACCCTCGTCTGCTTCAGTTCAGCCATCGCTGGAATGAATCTCCTAGAATGTACTTTGTTTGGTTTCACTCCATTTCCCTTACATTGCAACAAACTTTGCGCTAACTGCGAGGAAGCTAAAGTTGCAAAAAGCTGTTAAGAACCCCTGGTTTAGTAAACAGCGTCTTGTGTCTGTGGAGTGCGTAAGAGCCGTACATAAAACACATAATCCCAGTGCGTCAGTGAGGCAGTTATGCTAGAAGCATAGAGAGCTTGATTGACAACCCAACAGCCAATAGAAAACGAGTTAGCTTTGTTTTCTATTGGCTCATGTTTACTTTCCTCACCATGTCCAGAGTTGATGAATTTTCATTATTTTTGTTTTGGTCATCATAATTACAAGGCTGCTACATGTTTATAATGCTATCAGAGAAAATTTGAAACAAAAAAGATCCTCCATACAACCTTTAAGACACAGAAATTATCAACGTGTTACAAACGACGTGAGAGCAGCTAAACATCTTCACTCTAAAACTTTTCTCCCTCTTATTACTGTTGTCAGAATTTATTTTTTTCTTTTGCAAAGTAATATAAAATATGGTCATTTCCATCATGCTGTTCATCAATTGCAGTAATACTATTAATAATTTAGGAATCAATTCTTGCATTTTCTTTGACTTTTTAGAGCTGTCCACCAAGTTATAACTTTGTTTCCTCATCAAAAACATGCCTGAAGAGGTTTTATTTGCCATCAAGACGTACAGTTAGAAGTACAAGCCTGTTCAAGACCCTCAAGTCAATGTCAACCCTGCTCCTGCTCAATGGTTTTCCATAAATATACAAAAGCATGAAACAAATGATACAAAACAATCTAATACAACTTCACAAACCTGGTGCAATGTGCAGTAGTCTCATTAGTAGAATACACACTGATTGTGTTGTGATTGTGCTCTGAAGGGGGAGTGGCCAATTCAATATTTTGATGTTGTTTTCCATGAATATAACATTTAATATAACAAAAAAATAAAAGGTGTGTAGATGTAAGTACCGTATTTTTCAGGCTATAAAGCGCTTCGGATTATAAGGCGCAGTATCAAGTAATACGTCAGTTGCTGTCATTGTTCACACATAAGGCGCAATAAGCGAACGAGTTATAAACCGAGCGCACGCTTTGCGCTTTGCGTTAAGGCGTGCGCACGAGTTATTAAAAGTGAAGGAAAGTCTTAAAACGCGATTTATATCCAAAGCGTGGGAGCACGTTAGAACACATTCCCTCACTTTCCATGGTGTAGAACTGGGAATGACATGCGCAATGCAAACTTGTGCGAATCATGCAGAAGAAAGGAGCACATCCGTCACAGATGTGTTCCAGGCACTTCGCTGCATCCAGCGGTACCGGTGGACCTTAATACCTCAGGTATTAAGTTGGCTGATGATGAAATCTATAGTTGTTCCTAGATCAGAAAAACTACGACGGCGAAGCCCATTCTCTCTCAGGACTCTATTGAGGTGTCTCAGACTTATAATAAAGCCATGTTGGGATGCAAGTGCATCAAGGATTTCTTTGTATCTGAGTCCAATATTAAAATGGATTTCTTTGTATCTGAGTCCAATATTAAAATATAATAAAATAGCGTCTAGTATTTCCAGAGCTACTATGGTGAGCTACAGCCTGTGTGTACGTATGTGTAGGCAACACGATCAATGAAAACAAGGATACTGTGGGAATATTCTAATTAGTCAGGGAACTACCCTTAACGCAGGCACCAGTTATAACCCTTAGCCTTAACGCAAAGCGTGCGCATGGGTTATAGCTCGTGCGCACGTATTAATACGCCTTATAATTCGTTCCCATGTGTTACACACGTGACAAGAAGGAG
>JACN01022953.1:0-27092 GCA_000787155.1 Scartelaos histophorus | reverse complement strand
ATGAGGATATAATTGCAATATATCCATACACCTAATATAAACCTTTCCGTCGAAATCAAACAATCAATTAATTAATTAATCAATCAATAAATAAGCAAGGCTAACTGGAGTAAAAAAAGATTATCATATTTTGTCCCTGTGACTTTGTCTTTAGCAACACCTGCTTCTAAAGTAGAAAAGTACAACACAACTCACTTATTTTATTTTAATGCTGCAAAATGTTTCAACAAAATAAGAGTTTTACGTTCCAATGAACCTACAAAAAAAAACAAATGCCTTAATAAGTTATAGCTCAGATCTGGAAAGTGTCTACGTGATTAAACGAGTAAAATAGACGCGTAAAAAATAGCGTAGTATTTTAAAAGTTGTATTTTATGATTGAGGAGGTTTTATTTTGACGGGCATAAAGCGGAAGTGAGTTTGTTGTGTTGAGGAGCCGTTGAGCAGAACTCTGCAGCTGGAGGAGATTCACTAGTTTGGTTGAGAAATGAGTTTATGTCTCTCTTCACAAGTGTCATTTACAGCGAGACCTTTGTGTCGGTAAAGTATGAAATCATGCTATCGCCATTATAGTAATCGTGTTTATTCTGTGGTGTAAATTACAATCATTTGTTTAGCTAGCCTTAATGCTAATGTATTTACCTAAACATTTATGGTATATACACAAATACTGCTTATAATGTAAATTTAGCTAATAATGAATAAGGGTGGTAAAATCGTGTACTTTATGGATTAATTTGCCATTTTAAACTACTAAAATAGAGGGATGAGAGCACCGAAATAAACTAGAAGTACTTTTTTGCTGATGCCGGGATAGGTTTTGGGTTTGAGGTTAAAATGTTTTCTCTTGGGTCAGCATCATGTGAACACTGTTCCTCATTAGTTACACACATGATGGTCTAGTATCGCAGGAGACTGGTCATGACAGACGTCCTTTGTACCTCTTAAATGGTTAAAGTCATTCCCTGTATTGTCTTTGAAGGTGCTCCCTGGTAGCACCTATTTATTTTTGGCCCTGAAACCAGTCTCCTGACTTTGTTTAAACGTAAATGTTGTACATTTGTGTTGATGGATACTTAAATGGTAAGAAACTAGGCATGCAGTATAGACATATATATCTATATATATAACTACACTGCATTTGGTATCAATAAAAGGGTTTCCAGAGTTGGTGTGAAATGTAGCACTTAAGTCATATTACAAGTCAGTGTTTATTTTAATTAAGTAGGCATGTTTATTTACTTTTCTAGACTGATGTTTCAATGAACACTATGGATTCATTATTGTTCATTATATGAGAGCAGGTAAGTTTCACTTGTATTTGTACACATGAACTAAATGCTGTGTAGGTGCGATTTTAATTTTCTCATGACAAATTATATGACATTGGCAGTACTTCGTTGATCACTGACATTTTTCTTGTTGATTTTGTGGTCTTTGATTTCAGATTCAATATATGTTATCTTTGTTAAATCATAGTTTAAAAAACAGAACATTCTTTAGAACATCAAACACTGCATAGTAACATGCGTTCTCTTTTGACAGGTTTTCCCTTTAAAATAATTTTCTCATCATACCTCAGATCATTGTTCCCTTAAAATGGAGACTACAGAACCAGTGCCAAGTTTAAATTCAGCCTATGTCCCCTCTACCTTTGTGGACGATGACTCTTCAGAGGAAAATACAGACCACAGTCCAACTGCATCTCTGCTGCCCGGTCACTCCTCTGTCCCTCTGCCTGTGCGCTACATTCCCAAAGATTCTTATAATTTAGTCTACATCATCTTCTTCCTCATGGGCATAGTCTCCTTGTTGCCCTGGAACTTTTTTATAACAGCAAAACACTACTGGCTCTACAAACTCAGTAACCACAGCCTTCCCATCAAACCAGACGAGGGGCGGTCAGACCTTAGTGTAAGTGTGATGAATACAAATGATCACTGTAATATAGGGATAAATAATATATAAATTAAATTATATAAATGTATTTTTAACTCCAGTTCAAGGTACACATCCTGCTCATTGACCTTGACTTGATGTAACAAACTCTGAGTCTAAGGCTTCTATTATACTTGAACTTTTCTGGTCCACCAAATGCTTTTCTCCATGGAAGTGTTATTGGTTTGTCTGGAATGTTCCACAGTTTGGCATTAAACATTTCCACCTTCATGTGACCAAACCAGAACAAGTAACAGGTCAAATGTAGAGGCTGAATAAATTAGAGCTAGATTTAAGTTAGAGCTATTTAATGTCATTCATTTCAGGCAGAGCAATGACATTTTCATAGAAACAAGCAGGTGATGGACCCTCCACCAGAAAAGTTACACTATGCAGCTTTAATAAATTCAACAGAAGATGACTGAAATCAGTAAATAAATAGTATAGCATTCTACAACATATTATATTAAACAGTCATTTCAAATAAACATTAACACGTTAAATGTGTCAAAAATGACTTAATGTTCTCACATAACTCAAAGCGATCATCTTTGCATATTTCACATTCTATCGTATAACTGTTCTTGCCTTTCATCTGAATAGACCGTCTTTATGTTGGTGTGAATGTCCTTTTACTCTGGCATGTCTGGAGATAATGTCCTTTTCAAACTTAGGCTTCCAATCTATGAAAGCATGATTCTCATAAACATAAACAATGCATTTCTTTTATCACAGAGCAAGTGTAGTGTAACTAATGTCATGAGAAGTGGGACAAATGGTCCCTTACATTTTTGCAGATAAGCTTGACTTCTCCTAATCACTGTGCATTGAGTGCCCTTTCACTTCCTTTTCCTGAGTGTGTAAAAAGTGTAACTGAAGTGCAACGTTTGGGGAAAATGATCTGGTTTTTGCTTCCGTTTTGCAGGACTATTTTGAAAGTTATTTGGCCATCGCTTCCACTGTGCCCGCTGTGCTGTGTTTGATACTCAACTATGTGCTTGTCAACAGGTTGGTTTCTCTCACACTATATAAGAGCCTGTTACAATGTTGTATCTGAGAGTTCACAATCCCAGATTAAATCTTTTTGAGTTGCATCATCAGGACTTTGATTAAATTTGTATCTGAGAGTTCACAATCCCAGATTAAATCTTTTTGAGTTGCATCATCTTTGATTAAATTGTATCAGCTACACTTTTACACTACACTTTTTTTCTATTTATTTTTCAATAATGTTTGATTTAAAGAATTACTCACAGCTGCCAGAAAATTGTGCTTTGGAGTTGTTATATTTTCATTATAATTATAGAGAAAAATATTTTTTAGGAATGCTTATGTCTTCCTGTGTTGGCTTGAACAGGTTGTCGTCAAATGTGCGTATCTTGTCCTCTCTGGTCGTGATCCTGATGGTCTTTGTAGTGACCACTGTCCTGGTGAAGGTGGACATGTCCAACTCCACCATGGAGTTCTTCATGGGGACTTTAGTGAGTGTGGCCATTGTCAGTGGAGCCTCCAACGTCTTCTCAGGCAGTGTGTTCGGCATCACAGGATACTTTCCCATGAGGATCTCCCAGGCTCTCATCTCAGGTACACACCATGGTACACACACACTTCCTGTTTGTTGGGAATATTTTGAGGACCTTTGCCCATTGAAAAGATATAATATTTTGTTTTGACTTGTTAATTTGTATGGAAACCGTGGGATGGTTTTCATCACTCTGAACTACAGGGATATTTTTTTTTTTGGTGGTTTCAGTGTTGTTGTTTTTTTGCTAAATGAGTGTTGACTACCAGGTAAAATATTGAATAAGTAAAAATAAATCTTTTGAAGTCATAATAATTTCCTCACATAATGGAGAATAACTCATTTACTTCACATTGAGCATTGAGGATGTGCTGTTTCAGGCCAAGCCATGGGAGGAACCCTGAGTGCTTTCGCGTCAATCATCGACCTCGCAGCTGCTAAAGATGTGACTGACAGCGCTCTGGCTTATTTCCTGACCGCAGACGTCTTTATCCTCCTCTGCATCGCCACGTACCTTCTGCTGCCAAGACTGGAATATTCAAGGTCAGTGTGGCGAAGGTCTGGCTAAACTTGAATAGTCAATTAAATTAATCAAATTAAACAAAGCAGTTCCTAATTGGGGCTGTGGAACTAATCAAATTTTAATCAAATCAAGATCCAATCATTTCTAATCATCAATGATCAGCTTGTGGCTTTTTAACTGAGAAGTCTACAGTTAGTCAGTCAAAGAGTTTTAACTTTGGAAGAAAAGTCATAATTTTTGTTTTATGAAATGAACAGTGAAATACATTTTATTTGTTTTTAGAAATAAATTGTCTTCCATGAATATAGGAGCAAGAACTGTCCTATTGATACTGTTGTTCACTAGTTAAAGTAATAAAATGTTCTTCTCGACCACTAAAAGGCATGGTTGCAAGTTGCATATTTTCAAATATGTGTCAAAAAAATCTTTGCATTCAATCAATGCATTTATAAATAGCCCTTTGTGACAGGACATGCCCAAATGGAAAAACAAAGCACTGTAGAACTGTAATAAATAACATTGTTTTCTTTACCTCTTTTATTAGACACTACATGTTGGCTGCAGAGTGCTCCGCTTCAGTTGTGATTAATGAGGTGAGGGGCAGAGCAGAAGTTTCTACCCCACCTCTGCAGCCCATCCTCAGAAAGACCTGGGTCTTGGGTTTGTCTGTCTTCTATGTCTTCTGCATCTCCATCATGGTCTTCCCGGCGGTCTCCTCCGGGATCCAGTCTGTCAACAAGGACGGCGGCAGCCCCTGGACCACCACCTACTTCACGCCCCTCACCAGTTTCTTCCTGTACAATGTGGCAGACTTTTGTGGCAGGCAGGCAACAGCTTGGCTTCAGGTACCAGGACCCACCAGTCGGGTTTTGCCTGTTCTTGTCCTTTGTCGCTCAGTTTTGGTGCCTCTCTTCATGTTTTGTAACTACCAGCCAAGGGACCACCTCCACTCAGTGTTATTCGCACATGACGCCTACCCCATAGCCTTTAACTGCCTCCTAGGGCTCTCTAATGGCTACCTCGGTACTCTACCAATGATATATGGGCCAAAAGTTGTGCCGCGAGACTTGGCAGAGGCCACTGGAGTTGTAATGTCTTTCTTTCTTACGTTGGGACTGGCAGTTGGATCAGCCTTCTCTGTGCTCATTGTGCACTGTATTTGATATAATCATGTCATTTTTGTAATGTGGTTTAACTAAACATTGTTGAGCCAAATAGACTTACAAAGTTAAGTGGTAAAACTTTATCTACTGTTATGACAACAGATGTTGGCAGAAGGGCACCTGGAGTGCTATAGCTACTCCTGACCAACGAGCATTACTAGCATTAAAATGAAATTGTGTAAATGTTTACATGGATTATTATGTCAGCCACACTGTGATGTGACATAAACTTATTTCCACTTCAAGTACTTGTGTGGAGTGGAGTAACATTTTAACTAAAGGTGGGGAATATACTGAACTACTAAAGGCCTCAAGGTGAAAAGAAGCCTGCACTGTATCTGCATCTTCTACACAAAGGTGTATATATATAAAGGGCCATTTCTATACCTTTTGGTCAGTACAGTGCACTTAGGTTGTAGCCATGACCCAATGTCCATCACTTGTAACGCACCTACTCATTTATACACCAGTGTACATTAACAATAGAGTCAAAATGGGTGAAGCGGAGCCACTACATGATATCAAGTACTAACCAGGACCAATTCTACAATTCTAGCTTTCAAAATTTGACGAGATTAAGCATTAAATCTGGCAATTATAGCATTTTTGATCATTTGCCACATCTGAACATAACCCGTCTAAAGATATTTGCTATTTGAGAGGGATTTGTTCAACAGTATAAATCAGCTCACCTGATGTAGTTCCAACTAACTCTTTCTGGAGAGACTGTTAAAAAAAAGATCAGATTAAAGTCTAATTTGAGTAACATTTGGGTAGTGCCTCTAGTTAGCTTCACACCCCAGGGAATGTTGAGAATGTTAACTGCAAAGTATCAATAATCTAAAGTTAACTGTAAATAAAACTTAAGTGACAAAAAAAATTATAAAACATCATTTAAATTTGGATCACTTTATTGTTAAAATTAACCAGTTGAACATCAGATGATTAGAATTTGGAGGAAAAAAAAAAGTTTCAATCTGACTCAAGGATTATAAAACAGTGCAAACAATGTGACATGACAAATTTTCACATACCCTTTGACAAACAGGAAATCCTATAAATGTCACCATAATGCCTTTCATTGCACACTGAACATAAGAATTTCTGAACAGTCCATGTCGCCAAAAATACAATTGCAGTCTTCAAAAATCAACATGACATGCTGACACAAAATCAAACAAGTAAATCTAAATTTTTTAATGTCTTTATATACACACACTCAAAAGGATTCTGCAAGTTATAATGGAAAATGAAACCTTAAAAATCCAGTGAAATTTTGTTGCCACAGCAGAACATATTAGCTGAACAAAGCATTTGGCCTCAGGTTTCACAATCACAGCTCTCAAATCTCCCAGTCTGGAAACGCATCCAGTCCCTTTCCAAGACATTAAAAATATCCCACGTTAATTTACATGTTTATGCTTCAGTAATAAAAAGGACAAAATTAAAAGTGGAAAGCAGCTACATTATTTTTTTCCTCAGTTCCCAACATATAGGTCAGTTTTTGGCAGCTTGATCTACCACACATGGCGTCTGCAGTGCTCCACAGCCTGAAACAGACAGTAATTTTTAGATTAGTCATTTAGATCACATTTGATAATGATCACAGAAGTTTATAGAAAGTAACGTGCACTTTGTAACTTGAGCAGGTGGCAGACCCTTCACCAGTTGTCTCCATGGAGACAATGAGTAAATGATAAGATGACGTTTAATCTCATCTAATATTATATCAGCATCTTAATGTTTATATAAACATGAATTACTTTTTATAGAGTAAAGTTAATAAATGACTAAGTTACTAGACTAAATTATTTCATAAAAATTTCACTACAAATAATGAAAACCAAAATGCTTTGATACCATGAAGTGATATTTTAAAATAGTCATATTCTTCTGCAATTAAAAGGTAAATGAGTCGTGACATCTTACATTGCAGCGAGTAGCAGTCTCCATACTCTGGCACCAGAATTTGGGTCCCCAGCTGCACTGCTCTGTTCCCAGCAGCCTCCTCACAGCTTCAGGGCAGGCATGAATTTTCTGTTATAAGAGCATGTAAA
Source organism: Scartelaos histophorus (assembly GCA_000787155.1). NCBI lineage: Eukaryota > Metazoa > Chordata > Actinopteri > Gobiiformes > Gobiidae > Scartelaos > Scartelaos histophorus. The sequence goes on along the minus strand of JACN01022953.1, from coordinate 19,889 downwards.
CTGTTAAGTATTGACGTCCAAACAATTTAACAATTAAATATGCATTCATATCTACATGCAATCCTTATGTTAATTGTAAATAAATGTTGTTCATTCTGTGCTGAACTTTAGCAGTTTTAGACAGTTTGGCTGTCAGGTGAGTCATGGAGTTATGCAGCAACATATCCTCACTGACTTGACACTGGACCATAAACCAGCCTTAAATAAATTAAAAAAAAAAAAAGGGGGGGGGGGGGGACCAGTTGTCCTACCTCGCATACAAAGTCAGGGTCCATCATTTGAACCAGGAGTTGGATAATCTCTGGCTCGTACTGGTCGAGCAGCTCGGTACACTGTTGACGGGAATTCAAGTTACAAAACTGCAAATGACAAGCAAAATGTGGTACTTTGAACTGACTCTAGCAAGACTGACCTGATCCTGTACAGGAGAAGGCAGGAAATTGCAGACCCTCTTCACGGCCTTCTCAATCTCTGCCTCAGTGGCGTTCTGCTCCAAAATACCAACAACATAGTTCACTGCCAGTTTGCAGATCTCACAGAATTCACCAGCCTTGAAACGGCTCTGATCAAGGGCAGCTAAGAGGAGAGGGATGAGACATTTGTGAAAATTAGGTCTGTGTAACCAAGATGTAGTTACTAGTGCATTAGCACAACAAAATGTCAAATTTTGGATAGTCCAGATGTACATATCGAAATGATTATTTTTTCTGTATCATCTAGCACTCAACTCAAAAAGACAAAATGAAAAGGTCACAATAGTTTTTCATCACAGACTTAACACTTGAATAAACATTAAATGGTGAGAAACATACCAATATATCTGCTGCTGGAAGGGCAGAGTCCCAGCACGGCACAGACAGTTTTGGGGTCTGCCTCCTGCACCAGGAGTTCGATAATGGCCTGGCCGTAAGTCTCGATCATGTCCTTGCACTGGTCTTTCACAGTGGCGGGCAGCAAAGTGCACACCTTCTCCACAGCCTCGATCACCTTAGCCTGAAGCAAAAACAAAAAATCCTGGATGTCTCTACATAAGTAAGTATAAGCCCTAGACTTATGTTCATCGCAAACACAAGCCCTGTATACGCGGTTTGGTTGTAAAATGTCGGCTTCCAAATTAAATAGGTCCAGCTGTTTAGTCTTAGCAGTATAATTATAATTTCTTCTACAAAAAGACTATTGAGCAATACAAAGATAAAATGTATAATTGTAAGAGTAACTAAAACCTTATTTTGTGTTGTAGAATGCAGGACCTTAAATATGAATGAAATGTATATATCCTACCTCTGTTGTCTCGTCTTGCAACATCGTCTCCAGCTGCTTCATCACAAACTCACAAATGACACATTGAGGGGAATCACCCACTCGGATCATACGCTGAAACACATTTTTGTTTAAATACAAAATTGATCCCATTTAAGAAATAAATAGTTTTCAAGAGCTCACCTTTTTGTCCTCTACTTTTGTGGCAGGGAAAATCCTGAAAGCTGGGATACTTTTAGCAGCAGGTTTGGTCTTGGCAGGCAGAAGAGCCATCATTGGGACAGACTTCTTCATGGAAGCGCAAAAACCAGCTTTGGAACAGAGGTCTTTTGGATCCTAAAGAAAAATAAATATTAGAATACCGAGCTTTCTACACAACATACCATTTGCACAAAATATGATTAGCGCACTATTTCACTACATAGCCCCATGCAACAGCTGAGCATTAGCTTAGAATGAGCCATTGTGTTCACAGCTCTGGCTCTTCCTCAAGCATTTTAACATGCACCAACTTACACAATCAGTACATATTCAGACATGAAAATATTTGGCAAGTGTAACAAACACACAGATATGGGTAGTTGGTTGGTTCTGGTAGTAGCAGTAGCAGCAGTAAAACAGTGCTCACTTCAATTGCATCATTAACATGCATGTCTACACTTGGGTAAGTAACACCATGAGTGACCAGCTCTAGAAGCAGGAAGTTAGAAGAGGCGAGATGCTTAAAAACACACAGACCTACCTTTTCCTTTGAGGAAGGGGGCACAAACACAACCCAGAGCAGAGGAAAACAGAGCAAGAAACAAGAGAAAGAGAGGAGTGGAAGAAAACAGGTGAAAAAGGAAGTTAAACGGTGGGAATAACGCAATTGGTCACAAGTCAGTAACTGTTAAATTTGAATTAGCATTAGAATTTAATTTAAAAACTGAGTTGTGATCAACAGCCATAGCATCAAGGCTTTAGAACAAATTCAGATGTGACACAAGATGACAGAGGAATAGAGGACTTACCATCGCCAACAGGTCTTGAATAATACCAGGTGAGTACTGGCTAATGTACTCCTTACACTGCAATAAAGGAAAAAAAAAACAAACACTTTAACACTAAAGGCCTGCATAGAATATCTGCATTTTTTTATTCATCTTAATGTCGAGCCATATTACCGAAGCACATTCCTACTTTATAAATTTTGTTCACTGACTTGACAATAACACAAGTTTACAAGATTCAGAAAAGTTGTGCAAAGAGCTCACCAGATCAGACAGTCCAGCTCCCAACAAGTCACACTGCGCCTCGATTTTGGCAATCACGTTTTCGACATATGAGCTGTTGGTTTTGAGTTTTTCTTGAGCGTCTGTAATGAACTTGACGCAGTCGTCACATACAGCGTCATTATCCTGTAGAAAAGAGAATAGGCATAGAGTTTAATACATACAATATAGAACCAAAGCATATTCAGTTCATTTATATGATCATGTTTTGTACCCGTTTAGGAGTTTCCTCTTCCTTCTTCTCCTGGGGGTAGAGGAGCTGGGGTACATTGAGGAGGAATGGGCTTGCGGGTTTGGACAGATCCACTTTGGGGATTTCATTGGACTGGAGCTGTTCTTTGAGCTTTATTTGGGCCAGAGCAGCCTCCTGAGAGAGGCACAGTCCCATCGCTCCACACACCACAGCAGGATCAGACTAGAGCAACAGAACAAGTCAACAAAAGCAAGAGCTGTTCAAGAGTTTTAATGCTAAATTTAGGATGGGGAATATTGAGGAAAAGAGAAAACTACAATAATCTCTTAAAAGTGATACAATTTACAGTAAATTCACATTTGTGCAATACTTTATTAAAAATGTAACTGCAAATATCTTGATTAGACTGTGTTCATATAATCTGATTATGATGTTAATACTTGTCAATAACACACACCCCTGCCAGCAATTCATTTACTCCATTACCCCTAAAGCTTATTAGTCATTGTACTGAACTTACTGGTAAAACAAACTGAATCCTGAATGAGGGATGTTTTTGGGGAATGGGAACAAATGCGAAAAAAGTCAATACACGACAAATCAGCTCAGCTGAACAATCCCCTTTAATAATGACAGAAAATAAACTTGTAAATGTCCTCAGTCACGGGGTTTAATTATACAGAAGGCACTTTGTTCCCTTTACCAGGACTCACTTCTGCATCAATAGCCCTTATTCAGCTGCTGCACTTTGCACAGCGTCACTCCTCTTTCAAGTACTGAGCAGATTGGCTCAAGACTAAATTAATATTCTAAATAGTTTCAAGATGATGCACAACGAGCAAGCTACATTTATTTTATTTTTTTAATCTAGATTCTTATCTCCATTTATAGTAGTTAAGTCCTTATTAATTAAAATATTATTTTTGGTTGAAAAGAGAAATTAACATTTTTACTCTTTGTAAAGCACGAATAGACGCCAAGATCACTACTTTGGTCAAAATATAGAAAAGTTTATTTCAACAGTCTTATATTTTAAATCAACTTTTCCCCTACTATTGTACATTGATGAAATTACATTATGCAGAATTCAATTAGAAACATGTGTGTGGTTTATACTTACCAGCTCCCCTTTAAGGATATCAATAAGGGTGGGGTAGTAACTGTCCACTAACTCTTTGCACTCGGCCGTCAAGCTCTCGTCTGGGATGAGCTGACAGGCTTTCTCCAGGTAGTCAAGAATCTCATCCTTTACACAGAAAAACACAAGTGTGTCATTTTCATCATTCGGTCACACAACAAAAATAAGTTTTGTTTTTACCTCTGTGGCATTATCCTTCAAAATCTGCTCAAGCACAATGATGACTTCTTTGCATAAGTCACATGGTACAGTTTTCTGTAAGAGCAGGATTAAGCATTAAGGATAAAGTGTAGTGTATTGAGAGATTTGTAGCTCGGGTTTGAGTATTAATTGGAGTAGTTAGTAAACCTGAATAATTCTAAACATTTTTTTTTTACTCATGAATAAAGTCTTGCTTCATGCTTTATTTAGGCCAAAAGGTGCAGTTAAGTATCACAAGATTATGTGAGTGAATACAAAAACAAAACAAAATAACAGATTAGTCTCATACCAGCTGGGCTTTATTCCATACGTTCTGTTGACAATGAGGCACAGCTCCACAGAGAGAGGCCATCTTTACATTCTTACACCAGTAGGGGGGGCCACGGGCGCACTGCTCTGTTCCCAACAGCGGGGTGGCTACAGCTGTAAACAAACAAGACATACTTCATGGATGCTGTCATTCACTAAGACTATTGGTATGGTAGAATTGTTATGATAGAATCTCTACCCTTTGAAACTCCCTTATAAACCAGTGTTACCAGAATAAATCTGATAAGATAATTCCATGAATTGTCACTGCTAATGCTGCTGCACCTTGTCTCTCAAATATATTATTTATTCTTAATAAAACTTTTGATCATTTGAGCATAGTGTTGCACTTAAACAGTAGTGTACAAAAGACATATTTTAGTTAAAGTGGACAATAACATTTGGTGATACAAAAAAAATAAATAAATTAACTATCACCAAATTCCTGTGACAAAATAATGTGACTCAAAGTCAGAGATTCAGAATGTTTTTTTCTTGAATGCAGCTCAGATGGAAACGTTAAGAAGCATATTACTGTTACTTCTTCATGGCAATATAAAAAAAAACATTAAACTTTAACATAAATCATGATAAAAATCTAAGAACATCAGTCTGATATTTATTGTTGAACATATTGTACACTCCTGTGTTGAAGTTGAATGTGTAAAATATTTCACTTATCTAGCAGACAGCTCCATAAACTTAGAATATCAGCAGGCTTTAAGTTTTCCCAAATTCCTACCAATGCTTTTAGATAAAACCCTATACAAGGAAGTTAAAATCATGTTTGACAAACAATACTCAGCCACTCATGTTAAAGAGAGAAATGAAACCTCATTCATTCCAAAGGAGTTACAACACAGTCACATGGTTGAACCCAACAAGTCATCCTCAGCACCTTCTATAATGTTACTGAACTGTAGTTAAAGCTTTACAGTGTGTACAGTGTGTGATTAAAAAGGAGGGTTTGTACAAGAAAGGTCACAAAGCAAACGTAGAGCTACACACTTTAACAAAAACAGTCATGGGGAAGAATGGTCTTCTATAAAATAAAGAAGTGAAAGGTAGTAAGCTCCATCATGTGAATAAGGAAGTCAAGTGAAATACAGTTAGAAGTTTGCAGAAGGTTGCAAGCTGACAAAAGACAAAATAGAACAAAGGAATTATTCATCTCGAAAGCCATTCCTGACAAGATTGAACAATGATTAGTACAGACATAAAATACAGAAATGAAATCGCTTTTAAAACTTTAAAATAGAGCAAATACGGAACCAAACTACTTTTCCTCAGCTGACACACTACAATAGGTAACCAAAGCTGATAAGGTTGATAAAAGGACAGTATTTAATAAACTGGTTCATTTAGTTAACATTAGCTAGCAGCAGATGAATGCCTTGTATTTGTTTTTAACCAACAAGAGAAGGCTAACTATATATATAACATCATAACATGAAAAGGCTTCAGGCTAAAAAGCGTAATTTTTTCTGCTCCAAACTAAATCAGTAACGGTTTTGATCACTTGTAGCCATGTTTATCGTTAGCATTAGCTTTAGCCATAGCCACTTGGCAGCTAACCTTGACATAACACAACATAACAGACAGGACAGAATGTGCAAACGTGATTAAAAGACAATGTTCGTACAAATCAAAATGAAATAAACTGGAGTCTGAAGTGTAACGCAAACTCTCGGTTAATGGTGGCAAACGGCATGCGATTTCGACACAATAATCTTTAAACTAGGTTATCTGCTTCCGCGTTTTTATTGTGAAACGCACTTAGTTGTACAGTAAGCTAAGCGATACTGTAAAAAGCACAACTATTTCAACATAAAACATAAATGTACGTAAATGATAGGCTGATATTTACCCGTAGAGACGAAAAGCAGAGTTAGGAACAGCATGACTCCGCTGTTTGTATGAGTGGTAAACAGTTGCTTCAGAGGGAGTGTTTCTCTGCAGACTCTGTGCTCCAGGCCCTTTATCGGGTCTCAGTCAGCTGACCCGGGACATGTGACTGTGACTCGGTATGATGACCCAGCTCCAGCCTGACAAACACCACCATCAACACCTAAACATTAGAACTTATTGTATTTTCATTCTTAGACACGTGTTTGTTCATATCAGGAAGTTTGGGGCCTATGGTTGGGACTGGAGTCTTGTCCTGCCCAGTTTTTTGTCTTGTTCTGTTTTGTCTATTTTTGTGTGTCTTGTCCGTCTAGAGTGACCAGACGTCCCTATTTACCGAGGCCCAGTCCCAGATTTGAGCCCTCTGTCCCATGTCCCAGCAGATTTATCCAAAACCAGTGATTTGTCCCAGTTTTATACAGGAAAAGTCCCAAATGTCCCTATTTTTGACCAATCTGAGACCTGCCAACAGTAAGGAGAGGTATAAATTGTCATTTATTTAAAATATAGAAAAAGCTGCTTAAAAAATCACCCACTGAATCATGAAGAAAAGTCCTGACATTTTGCAAACTGTTAAAACTTGCGCTTATCTAACGCTTTTTTTTTAAATTTTCATTCCGAATATACGTAAAATACTCGTCAGCGCCCCCAACAAATTGGAATAGGAATGACACACAAAAAAAATGCACTTAGAATAATGATATTTCACACAAGCCAACGAGAAAACACCCAGAAAGGTGCAGGAGCTGTGTGCTCAGCTCTTCTCAGCACCAGAGGAGATACTTTCCTGAAGTTCTGTGGCACAGGTGAAAGAGCAAAGCCCCCATGGCAAAGCCCCCCCAGCCCCAAAAGGAGAGGCCACAATGAAGGAGCAGAGGCTCCAGCACTGCCACAACTAAAGCCCCTCCAAACATTACACTTTGCATAAATAAAACAAAAAATACTTGTCTGTGGTTATTCACGTGTATTGTTTCAAATGTCAAAACTTGAATTCACATTCCTGCCACAGCTTCTCTGTAAACAGAGAATAGGACCCCATGATTTTGAAAAAAAATCAAGAAAGGGGGAAAAAAAATCAAGTTCCAATTCAATTTCAAATAGCCCCCCCTAGGGGAATTTCATGGAACAGCATACTTTTACTTTGTCGTAGACATACAAAATTTGGTGCACATATTCGTCACATGGTCGCAATAAAAAAGTCAGTGACCCCACAGCATTTCCAAAAACAGATGCATCATGAGACTAGGCACAAAAAAGTATATTACACCATAACCAACAGGAAGTCATCCAGGATCCAGCCTCACCAGACTCATGCTGTATCATCTAAAAAGTAGTTAAAAGGTTGGTGTTTCGATCCCAGTACAGGCTAGTGCATACGACCATTGTGTCCTTGGGCTAGACACCAACTTTACCTTTATGATGCTTGTGTGATTAGTGATAGATGAAGAGACCAGCAGTCACATTTCTGTCCGTCAAGTCCAGAGCATCTGAGGCTACAGTACTTCATACTCCCATGGAAAAAGCATTTAAATGAAATACAAGCATATTAGGAAACACAAACATTTACAGCATAAATGAAAGCAAAATGCACTGGTAATGTGGTATGTAGAAATAATTTATTTGTAAATCACACAAAACCGAAAATCCCAGAACAATCTTCAATAAAGGAGATGGAAATACCTGCGAAAGAAAACAACAGTCAGAAAAGTACAGTGTACTAAACTACAACAAAAGGTTAGGACACCAGTGGCATCAGGCAGGAAAAGCTTGATCTTTCTAAGTTGACCCACCCCTCTAAAAAAGTGGATTCATGCCACCTACAGAAACAAATTGAAATGTCTTGGATATGAGATTTTAATTTGTTCTAGTTCACAAAAATATTATTTTTTCTCACATGTCAGTGTCAAAATTCACAGCTGCTTTGACTGGAAGCCTTTTCGTCCTTCTTGAGCAGCACAGAGGGCCTCACCACGTCCACATCTCGATTTAAATGATCCATTAGGCTCTTCAGAATGCTGGGGGAAGCATAGAAATCCACAAGAAAGTACGTGCCCCTGTCGTGCTTCTGATTGTGTTTGGACATCTTATAAGGTAGCAGTCTCTCTCCCAGATTCTCCAGATCTCGGACCACGGCGCCCTTCTCCATCAGAGTCTCCACCGTGCGCCGCACAACAGCCGCGGTCTCGGGTCGCTTCAGCGCCTTCAGGATTAGCGCAAGCTCGTAACGAGGCATGGCGCTGGTGTACAAACAATACAGTTTATAAACGCGCTTAGTTTAGCGATGATGAGTTGCCATGTCTTATTAAGTCAGGTAAAGTCGCTCATAAACAACTCGACGAGAGGGCATGCGGGGCGACGCAAGATGATGACGTATAAATTATGTGCCCACATGCAAAAACATCAAACTTCAACACACACTTATACATTAAAGCATTGTATGAATAGTATGTCGTTATATAACAAGAAATAGAAATAAAATACGGTTGTGCGTGTTTTAATGCGTGTTTAATACAGTTTAATCAACGTGCGCACGCGTATTGGCAGACCACGCCTTCCTCTGCTTCCGGTTCCAGATCGAGCGTGGGGAAGATGGCGTCGCAAAAGTCAGTACCGAGCGATTTGTTTAAATGCGTTTATTCCTTTTTAGTGGAAAACAAGTTCACTAAGGCGGCTCAGCAGTTTCTGAAACAGACTAAAGTGGTAAGTGCGTCGCTGTACGTAAATGACAGTCCGTGTAGAAAGAACATTCTGTGCCCGCGGTGCCTGAAGTTATGTACCTGCGCACGAGGAGCCTTAAACGTACTGATGCACGTGGACGAGCACAGGGACACACTTGCTCTGTCTGCATGTTATTAAGCAAAAAACACTATCTATTTTTAAATTGTGTATGACTATTGTTGATCCACTTGATGACCAATTACTACAGCTAAAGTTTGCATAAATAAATTATATCCATAGAATGCCCAGGATCCAAATGAGGAACGTCTTGAAGACATCTACACCTTCTGGGTGAAGTAAGTTAAACATCAGTACATTCATGTTTTATATGTTAACTAATTATTTCTATCCAGAAATGTAATTTCATTCCTTTCTGTTGAGATCCCCGGAGTCCAAAAAACGAAAAGCACCTGGGAACCAAAGCGAGACTGTAAATGGCCCTTCTGCCAAGAAATCCAAGCCCAGCACTGAGAGCTCCAGCGAGTCAAGCAGTGAAGACGAGAAGGCTGCTCCTAAACCTATAACTAAAGCAACACCAACTGCTGGTAATATTTATGAACCATTTATTACTTAGCCACCATTGTATGATCTGAGGCATTAAAAGGACACATTGATTCACACAGCTAAGACTGCACCTGCCAAAACTGGAACAAAAGCAGATCCGAGCAGTAGTGAGGATTCTAGTGATTCTGAGGAGGAAGCGGCACCTGCAAAAGTAAGGTTTTTTTATCAAAGCATAGTAATTTTTGAGGTAAATGTTCTAAAATTGTTGTGGTTTAGACCCTTGCTAAGACCACTCCAGTAAAGCCTGCACCAACTCCAGCTGCTGTTAATGCCAGAAAGAAAGACACAAGCTCGAGCAGTGAGGAGTCTGAGGAGGAAGAGCCAGCTAAAACCCCAGTACAAAGTGAGTTTAGTTAGCTGCTACTATTCATTTGGTTGTAAAGAGGAAATTTCACAATCTTATGTAATAATATAATATATTCTACTAGAAACTAAAGGTGCTGCTGTCACGCCCAAAGCTGCAGCAGCAGCAGCCACCAAACCTGCTGCCCAGAAGAAGGAGAGCAGCAGCAGCGAAGACAGTTCCTCAGATTCAGAAGATGACAAACCAACCAAGGTCTGACATTTGGAAAACAAGTGTTTAGAATAAATTTACTCTGAATTCGTTTTTTTGATCACATTTGTTAATTATTAGGCTCCAGTCAAACCTACCCCAGCTAAAGCTGCTGCTGCAGAATCAAGCAGTGAAGAGTCTTCTGAAGATGAAGCTCCTCCCAGCAAAAAGCCTAAAGCAGGTACGTGTTAATTATAATATAATGAAAAACACAATTTTACTCATGTTGAAAAGTAGATTAGGGTGTCGAACTGACGTGTGTTTTGAAGGTGTGTACAGTGCTGTTCCACCTCCCACTTCAGTTCAGCCAACTCCTGCTGCGACCAAGGCCCAGAAAGACGACTCTGACAGCAGTGACGAGAGCAGCGATGAAGATGAAAAGAAAGTAGCTGGTGAGGGAAAAGTTGATATCATGAACCATATTCTGTTGAACACTGTTTGAGTGATATTTATTGTCACAGCTAAACCCACAGCAAAGGCAGCTGCTGCCCCCAAACCTGCAGCAAAGACACAAGAGTCCAGTTCAGGTATTGTTGTTTCTCTCAAGTTTTTTTTATTACCGTAATCATGTCATCTGTGCTTTTAGGCTCATTTCTTAGGATCAGAATCATATGGAATTGTTTGTGTTCTTTTTTGCACATTTCTAAGTAATCCTTACTGTTTTCAAAGCCTACATGATCCCTGTATATCAATAATAGTGTGTCACACTTCAGTCAGATTTCTTATTCTACATGTTGTTTATCACTTTAACTCAGATTCAAGTTCAGATGAGGATGAACCCCCTGCAACTAAAACAGCAGCCCAAGCCACACCGGCAAAAAAGCCTGTGAAACCTAAACCTGCTGCAAAACCATCCGCCCCGGCTGTTAAACCGGCCCCTGCTGCAGAAAGCAGCTCTGAGTCAAGTTCAGAGGAAGAGGAGGAACCCAAAAAAAAGGCAGCTCCGGCTAAAGCTGCTCCGGCTAAAGCTGCCCCGGCTAAAGCTGCCCCGGCTAAAGCTGCCCCGGCTAAAGCTGCCCCGGCTAAAGCTGCTCCAGCTAAAAAGGATGCGTCCTCCAGCTCTGGTAAGGGGAATGGTTAAAGTTACATTTCATTGTGTACTTTCCTATTGTTTACCATCATTTGTTCTGTTACAGAATCTGACAGCAGCTCTGACGAGGAGGAATCAAAGCCTGTTGCTGCAGTTGCACCAAAACCTGTAGTAACCAAACCACCTGCCAAGAAGGAGAGCAGCTCATCCTCTGAGTCTTCCTCTGAGGATGAGGAGCCTGCCAGTCAGAAACCTGCTTCTAAAGCCTCCACTCCAGCAGCAAAACCTGCTGCTCCTGCTGCTAAGGCCGCTCCTGCTGTAGCAGAGAGCAGCTCCGAGACGGACTCCTCTGAAGACGAGGAGCCGGCTAAGGCTACACCTGCGGCTAAGGCTACACCTGCGGCTAAGGCTACACCTGCGGCTAAGGCTACACCTGCGGCTAAGGCTACACCTGCGGCTAAGGCTACACCTGCGGCTAAGGCAGCCGACAGTAGTTCAGACTCTGATTCATCCTCTGAAGATGAAGCACCAGTCAAAGCTAAACCTACACCTACAACATCTGCAACAAAACCTGTCACTGCAGTCACAAAGGCAGCAGCCGCATCAAAGGCTGAAGAAAGCAGCTCAGACTCTGACTCTTCAGAGGATGAAGAGCCGACTAAAGCCAAGCCTGCCACCCCAAAAGTGGCTACACCTGCAGCTAAAACAGCTACACCTAAAGCTGTGACTGCAGCTTTAGCCACTGGTGTAGCAAATACAGCCGACAGTAGTTCTGATTCTGACTCATCCTCTGAGGATGAAGAACCAGCCAAGGCCAAACCTGCTACACCTGCAGCTAAAACGGCTACACCGAAAGCTGCTACACCCGCAGCTAAAACGGCTACACCGAAAGCTGCTACGCCTGTGGCTAAAGCTGCAGAGAGTAGCTCTGACTCAGACTCATCCTCTGAGGATGAAGAACCAGCCAAGGCTAAACCTGCTACACCTGCAGCTAAAACGGCTACACCGAAAGCTGCTACACCGAAAGCTGCTACACCTGTGGCGAAAGCTGCTACACCTGTGGCTAAAGCTGCAGGGAGTAGTTCTGATTCTGACTCCTCCTCGGAGGATGAAGAACCAGCCAAGGCTAAACCTGCTACACCTGCAGCTAAAGCGGCTACACCGAAAGCTGCTACACCTGTGGCTAAAGCTGCAGCAACGAAGACAGCAGACAGTAGTTCTGATTCAGATTCTTCATCTGAGGATGAAGAGCCTGCCAAAGCTAAACCTGCTACACCTGCAGTTAAAGTAGCTACACCAAAAGCTGCTACACCTGTGGCTAAAGTTGCAGCAAAAGCAGCAGAGAGCAGTTCTGATTCAGATTCATCCTCTGAGGATGAAGAACCTGCCAAATCAAAACCAGTGACTTCTGCTGTGAAGGGCACTCCTGCTGCTAAAGTGACTCCAGCTAAAGCTCAGGAGAGCAGCTCTGAGAGCGACAGCTCTGACTCAGAAACTGAAGCGGCAAAACCTCCAGCAAAGAAGACTCCTCCTGCTCCTGCACTTGGTAAAAAGGCTGTTCCTGTGAAGAAGGCTGAGGAGAGCAGCTCTGAGTCCGACAGCTCAGACGAGGAGACCAATAAGACCCCTGCAAAGCCTGCAGTGACCAACGGCAAAGGAGTGAAGCCCAAAGAGGCACCTGCGGTCAAAGCTAAAGAGAGCAGCAGCTCCTCCGACAGTTCAGAGGAAGAGGAGGCAGCACCAAAAGCAGCCACTGCCCCCAACACACCCACAGCTAATGGTGAGGTTATAATCTGGTATAATCTCCTCTTTGACTTGTTCCTAGATCTTAAATGGTCTCTCCTACTTATTCAGGTACCAACAGCAAAAGGAAAAAGGATGAAGACGAGTCATCAGAAGAGGAAGAGGAAACTGAAATAAAAACACCCCAAAACAAAAAGACAAAAACGACAACACCTCAGACATTTCCAAAAGCCAACAAAAAAGTACGTTTGCTTCTTTAACCGTTTTGACATGTACAACCTTCCATAATGCAGAGTGGACAATATAACAAAGTGTAATTGTTATGCATTAGTTGTTACACAGTTTATGTAGAAAATAACCAATATTTTTTTATTAGTCTTCCAACGTCCCTTTCCGTAGAATAAAGGACGATGAAATAGAAGTGGATCCTCGTTTAGCAGACAACTCTTTTGATGCAAAGGTGAGTGGAGAAGAGTATTGGGATGTGTATAGTTTTGTACCTGGGATGCAAATTTTAATCGTAAAACTGATTTTCTCCCAGCATGGATCCAATGGAGACTGGGGTCAAAAGGCTAATGAGGTCCTAAGGTTCACCAAAGGAAAATCGTTTCGACATGAAAAAACTAAAAAGAAGAGGGGAAGTTACCGCGGCGGTGCAATTTCGACATCAGTCAATTCTATAAAGTTTGACAGTGATTGAGGACACATGGACCATTTCCCTCCACCAGAACTGTAACTGCTACTTTCCTGACCATTAACTGAATGAGCTACTTAGAGTAATACCACTGATGAACATTGATGGATGCATTTGTGGCATCTCAGTTGACCATCAGTTTTTAAAACCAGTGGACAGGAGTCTCCCTGTGTTAGTAATAGTCACATTCTCATTTATAGCCACTAGGTGGCTGGAGGCCATCTATTAAACTTTGTAAACTTGTTTTTCTTATGTGACAACTTTTGTATAAATGACAGAAAAGGAACTGTGTTTTCTCCTGGGGTTTTATTTCAGTGCTTAATGTGGCTTTATGTGCCTAGTGCTCATTTCTCATCTTCTAAATCTTCTCTTTCAGTACACATGTTTAAGAAAATGGAAGTTAGTTTTATACTGTATTTATTTGAAGGTTTTAGTTTCACTTTGAGCCTTTATTGTTGCATCCTTTTGCTTCTTTGTCCTACTGTCACCAGTGATGTAGAACTTGGAAAAAATAAGAGCCATACTTGTCATTTGAAACTTCTGTTTGTAATTTTATTCATGTAATTAAAGTAATGTGGGATTAAACACTAAACTAGTCGCTGGTTTTCTTGGTAAACATTTACTGTTCAGTAATGTTAAGTCTCTGGCTTTTGCAGCATTTGTTGAGAGGATGTACGACTAACAAGTAGGATTTTTTTGATGCAAAATTGTGATTAGAAAGTGAAGACGCACATTTCGAGTTCCTTAACCGAGTTACGGCTGTGCAGACACTAGAGGGCGCTATTGTATCAGCTCTCAATGACATTGGTAACTTGGTACACAGGTAGTACAATGGAAAATGGAGTTAACAAGTTGCTAAAATATATTTAGCAATTGAATTCTCATTTGACTGTTCCACTGTTGCTGTTGGGTTCACAGTGTTGATCAGGAGCTGAACACTTCTCTCCATGTTTCCATCTTTGAGAAATTATAGTATTAATATTTAATCAGCAGTCAGCAAGTTTCCAGAAACAGCCTTTTATCGCCTATATAATTACCTGAAAATCCAATAAGTGTAAATGCTTATCAACTCTGTGTCAGACTAATTTTAATGAGCTTTCCTGTAGTTTTTTTACAATCCACCATCATTGGCAATTGCAACACCTTTGACATTAGTTTGGAGTTTCCACAAGACCAAAGTGCTTAGTATTTGTACCACTGTGGAGTTTCTTTTCTTATAGTAGGACATGGAGGACGGTTGTCCACAGTTGGAGCACCATTGACTCTGCTAGTACATAGTGTTGTTGTGCCATTAGGCAAAACACTCTAAGCACCAATAATGCATGAAACTGCAATACGAGCTTCACTGACTGAAGGGAGGGGGCAGATTGGCAGCCTTGCTTCCATTAGTCTGCCCCAAGGCAGCTGTGGCTACAATAGTCTCTTACAACCATCAAGTGTGGAGTAAATGAATAATGATCTGTCAGGTCTTTTGAGTGTCTACAAAAGCTACATAAAACTGATGCATTATTACTAGATGCATCTTAGGAAGTTAGTAGTTAGTTATGCTATACTTTATTTTACTAAAAACTACCAAAGCTATATTAAAAGTACCATTAAATGTTCCTGTCCATGAATGTAAGTTCCAGATCCAGGAGGCTGCTGGACAATCTTTTAATGTGCAGCGGCCCCGGCCGAGGACTCTCATCCCGTCCATTCCAATTAGACAAATCTGCTGACTGCTCAGACCAGCATGATACTATGACCACCACACAAGAGCAAGAGCCGCTATCTGCTGAAATGGTGCACTGTATTTTATTACTCGTGACAAATGCCAAACTCAATGTGCTATAAATTAGTCCTGCTAATTACCCAACGCTTTTCAGCATCCTGTAGAGACTGAAAACATGACAGGACAACAAATCAACTCTGAAGTCGGGTGGAGCAATGATGCATGTGACCAAGAGGAAATAAAAGATGATCAGAGAGAGACCTACTCAAAAACATCTTTACTGCAGCTTTTTAACATACATCTTACTGAAAGAAAATAAGGAGTGTGACCATGGACCAAATGAATGACAATTTGCAATGACAAAGAAACAAGGTGCAAATGAAATACAGTAAGGCCCTTTTCAGAGATCTGATGGTTTATAAATGTGAACAAGAACAAAACCTGGATTAGACCAGGACTGTCAAGGACTAAAACAGGTCTAGAACAGGTCCAAATAAAGTCTATATTAGAATTACACTGGGCATATACCAGGACCAGGGCAAGTGTGTATACACCAATATTAAACAGATATTCTGAAGAACATGAACCAGGTAAAAAGTGGTAACAGAAATATTTTTAGTGTTACAAAGAATCGTTTCCCAAACAGCAGGGCTAAGCCCTGCTCTGATAGTCACTGCACAACAGAAGGCCTGTGAATTGTTGTAGTAATCTCCAGGTAAGTATCATTGTATGTGTTTAAAATCTTTATGTAATGCTTCAGTTATAATGTATTTTTTATATTTCCATTCAAATAAAATATTTCTTTTTTCCATACAATTTAAATATACAAACATCCTGGCATCGTAGCCCAGAAAAACCCCCCTCACTTGACTATTCTGCATCAGCATGCTTGAGTGAACATAACTTGAATTGCACATGCTTGCGTTGAAGTCGCCCCTCTTTAGCTCTTAATAAGCTTTTAGAATAATAAGCTTTGATAATATTTGTAAAACATCCTTGGTACTGAATGGTATGAGTCCAGTTGTCTTGTCCCCTCCTGTGTTGTTAAGTCTTTGGAGAGGCAAAATCCCACGCGGTGTCCTGTGCACACTTCCACATGGCCCGGACCAGTCGGGTGAAGCCCATGTCTTTGGGTTTCTCCAGTCCACGCATCAGCCTCTGCTTCATGATGGCGATGAACTCTTTGTTACTGAGCTCTCCGTTCCCTGAAGAGGACAGAGGATGGACGGCAGCATGATGAAATAATGGGAGAAAAGACTGCAATTAGTTGAGCTAAAAAGAGCAAATTTCAATGTCAGCTCATGAGTTTTACTTGGAAGATTGGATTAATACATGGTTAGAAGATTGGATTAATACATGCTGCAAGGTATTGAATAGATATTTTAAATATAGTGGATAGTTCATTTTAATATGCTTTATACTATTGTAATTTGAATTTGGTGTTTATAGTTTTTTTCAACATAATACAGATGTGCGATTAAATAGAACGATTAATGAAGCCTGTTACAATATTGTACTTACTTTGTGATCAAATACTATTATTGTAATTTTGAATTAATTGTGAGCACTAGGTAGGTAAATAAATCATTAATATAGACTTTTAATTATTACTATTTAACAAAAAAAAAGGTATTTTCAAACTACAAAATCTTCAAACCACATGATTGACCTCTCCATTAGAAGCAAGCTGATCACTGATGATTAGAAAGGACAATAACTGAACAATAACTTACCATCACAATCAAACAGAGCAAACACAACGTCACACACATGATCCGAGAGCTCCACTTTGGCCACCGTCCGCGCCACCTGCTTCATGGTCACTAGGAAACAGAAAACAAAAAGAAAAGAGGAAATTAGAAAATTATAGAGGAGCATTACTGTGAGTGGGCTCTGAGTCACAGAAGCTAATGTAGTGTGAGTGGATCGATAGCAGGCAGCACGGCCATTCACTGGAGACTAATGTGATGGACACAGAGGAAAGGCAGAACATAACGGTGAGGAGGAGGAGGAAAGAAAAACTGGGGCAAAGAGCATCAAGAGCTGACCCAAAAAGGACTTCATCACCGCATTAGACACCTGAATAATTGGTCTATTGTTCATCAGCTCTTCAGCCAATCACATGGCAAGACGATGAATAGATTAAAACAAAAGGCTAAACACGAGTAAGCTTGTTACATTATTGTCACTAAATTTACAAAATCCACGTTGTAAAAAGAAAATATTGGCAAAATTGGCAACTTGTCCTTGAGGCTAACTGAGAACCAATCTGAAGGGACACCAGGTCGGGCCAGTACTTGTATTTTTTGTAGGTTCTTTGTCAGGTAAAAATATATATATATATATATATAAATATACATGTTCATTTCCCAATAGACTAGAGTCCAATTCAGAAACTGCAATCTGGACCTCATCACAAAGTGGCAAAGGTTGAATTTGAGACATGTTTAATTGAAATGGGGCTCAGGAAAATTGGTTAATCATTGGATTTCAAGGTGTTTTAGCAGAATAAAAATGAACAGGTTCAACATTTGTGGCCTTCCGTTTTGGATATTTCTCTGAATGAACCACAAAAAACGGATGCAAGAGGAGTGGCCCCTCACAAACAGAAACTATAGAATCTGGAAACAACGGAGAGAGTGAAGGCGAATATGATAATGTGCTAAAAATAACAAAACATTCTTCCCAGTCCCCACCAGAGCGACTGCATATCAGACTTCGAAAGACAAAGAATAAAGTCCTGAAGAAAATGTTACAAAAAGCACTCTTACAAAATTCATACAAAATGCAGGAGATGGGGAATCTGTCTGGAGAGGCAGGAGGCTCCGCCAGGGGCACAGTGGACTCTGTACAGCGCACACACCCTGCAGCTTTTCCTCATGCAGTCAACACCGTTAAACACAGTTGAATTGACATTGCAAGAATTCTTCTAGTATATTTTACTAGATATAGACAGCACAATATTTGATCCCCTACTGGGAGAAAGGAAACCTGTGTATTAAAACAGTTGCAATATCCCATTTCATTCATTTTGATTCATGGTAAATCTAGATATTTTAATAAGACTGTGCATGCCTTTGGTTTTAATAATTCAGTTTAAGATGTCATTGTTTTTTGAAGTCATAATTAAAGGTTATCATTTACAGTACATTAATAATCACTATAGGCTTAATGTGATAATGGTCTTGTGAACCATGTATTGTACTAACACACACACACACACACATAAATGTTTGGTTTCTATGCACTATTTTGACTTGCATTCATTTTCTGAAGAATGATTATAACCTTGACAATAATTATTTCTTAACCTTAAACCTTAGCCTTAAGCTCTTATGTTTAACCAATGTCATGGCCCTGATACTGAAGGATTTACCTCACTTATTTTGGTCCCTACAAATGATATGGTCCCCTGAAGTGTGTAAAGAGTGTGTACAGATTTCACTTCCCACAAAGTGATGAATCCCCGCCCACACGCTCTGAGGTTGTTATGGCTTAGGCACAAAGCTCTGCAGCACCTCACGACTCCACCAGCAGCTGTCTTGACTGCTGATTCAGAACTAAGTGATAGACACTAAACATATGGGGACCCTTGGAGGGGAGCAACCGCTGCAATTAATCAATGTTAAGTAATTAAAACAAAGCTGATAATTAAACATCACTTTCAACTTTCAATTTTGTTAAAATTCGATTAGGACTTACAGTTTATAGTTGAACTAAAATATTGGACATTTTGTGAACCCAATTATATTTTTCTAATCTTTTCTTCTACCCTCATTCCTCCAATAGTTCATTTTAGTAATAAGTATTTTTTTCCTCAGAGGATTTTCTTGAAAATGAAAAGTCAAAAATACTAATTGTCACTGGGCTGAATCCAAAAGTATAAATCTGATACTGCAGCGACTTCATTAACATTTGCAAAAGTTATAAATACCCAATTATAGCATTGTATAAAAGATTTTACAGATGTAATTTGAAACAAGGCTGTGGAAGCAGACTACACTTTACACAACTTATTTAAATTGTAATTACTCGTTCATTGCTTATATAATATTAAAATTTACTGAAGATGTGCTTCGGTCAGAGTTTCTCAAATCTTAATAAATTCTGTAATATCGTCTTAAATTTTGAGTGAAGCCATTTTCCAAGGAGCTGGATGAGCGTGATGATGTGGCCTTGTGTCAGAGGGCATCAGCGTCCTGCCCTGGAGCGGTGCCGCCTTCCACATGAACAGAGGGGGGTGGGGAGAGCTGCCCCCCTGCAGCCCTGAGATCAGACAGTCGATACAGAGATGAAAAATGGCTGAGCTGGAACTGGGAGCACAGCCAGAGGAAAGAGAGACATGTGCTTTAACTGGGGCTGCTGTTAACAGCTCTCACAGTCAGGACAGGACCGAGGCAGAGGAGGCAAGAGGAGAAGAGGGACCAGCAATTAGAGGGACACACAGAGACGGGAAAGGTCAAACGTACCAGTGTTCACTCTACACCAGAGAAGAAGATGGTTGGGTTTCACATACTTTTTCAACAACTTTTTAAAAAATATAAGATGAACTGTATCAAATCAGTTGTATTACAAATAGGGCTGCATGATATTGAAAAT
>KN496314.1:4405-29932 GCA_000787155.1 Scartelaos histophorus | reverse complement strand
TGTGTAGGATTTTGCAGCATCACTTTTGGATTTTTGTTACCGTAAACTGTATCTGTCCATAGGAGGGGCCAAGAAATATGCAACACTTTATTGTGATGATGTTTAAGAAGTTTATAATGTCAGCTCCCATTGGGCATCACTGTTTTCTAATACGGAAATCAGCAGATTTGTTTCTTTTATTAAGTTTGTTTTAAATGAACTTTGTCATAGGGTATAAATATACAGCAGACCCAAGCACAATAGGTCTTCTTTAAAGGGAAGGGACATCTCATATTTATACAGAGAGAACCAAGCCTAATTTCATTTTTCCCCTAACTGCATAACTCCAAACTTTCCAAACACTCCGTTATTCCGGCTGTATGTGCATTTCTGTCAACTGTGAAAGAAAAATTAGCGTCAGTTTATCATAGCAGAGTATAGCTCAGGCATCAATAGATCACACAGACAAAAGTCCCTGGGGAAAGTTATACATTAATGTCTTCCTTTATCTTGACTGAACTAGAGAAGAATTTGGAATGAGTCAGAACTCTGAACTTTGTAGTTGTATTTTTGTTGTTTAAAAAGAGCCGTACACTGCAGTCTGTTTCCAGTTGGCCTTTCAGACGTGTGGGATGTGCTGCAAGTTATAGTTTTTGAGAACATTCAAGTTTTCAGGTGTAATAAAATGTGCTCTTATCTGAGTTTCACAGTTGACAGATTCAAAGAACATTTATTTAAACTAAATAAAAACAAAGCCACCACAGTCTTTTATTACCACAGTCTGTGAGCACCACTATAACGGCTCACACACATTTCAACAAATATGCCTCTGGGAGACGTACGGCCAGGATTTGGTAATAGTCCCAGACAGGAAATACTTAATGTGCGCATGCTGCATTTTGAGGTTCATTTTTAATATAAATGTATGTTTCTTTTAGTTTGTCATAAAAAAGGCCATTTTTACTGTTCTGCTACTGCTGCTGTACATCTTATGTGCTTTTTTATTCAGACTCATGCACCATGCAAATACAGAGCCAAGGGCACCACCATAGCTCACTGCAGCAGTAAGGAAGGGCACTATGTAACTTCTATGGTAGTGCGCTACTTTCTTGTCTCCATGGAGATGTAGGGCATTAAATATATGTTTCCAGGTGTTATTTTAGCTTTAAAAAAAATAATTAATTAACTTTTCTTCATTATGATTACCCAGTTTATTTCCATACTGTGAAATAATCAAGCAAAACAGTAATATCTCCATGACAAGTATTGTTTGTGTCCAAAAACGCTCCATAAGCCTGATGTAATATGTAATTAACATTATTATTCGATGCAGTGTTAGCGTAATAGCATTGGCAGCAGTGTAACAACTTTTGTCTGTCTACTATCCATACAATACATTAATGGCTGCCCAAAACAGATCTCACTGAACAGCCTTTATACTACAGACGAGAATGCTGTTGAGATAATGCATCAGTTCAACATAAGTGGGATTCACTAACTCAAAGGTCAATAGGGGGAACTTCAGCCTCGCCTTTCTCCACAGTGTTGATTTACAACTGCAATAAGCCTGCTATTCCACCTGAGCGAGGATCAATGTGAGCATTGACCAGAGAGCAGTGTTTAGTCTGGACAAATTGGCTTCATAACACATGCACATGCTGTGAAAAGAGCCGCTGATCCACTGTGGGCAAGGATTAGACACGAATAAAAGTGAATTACCACAAACAAATGTAAAGGTTCTGCTGCATTGCCAGTCTTACAGGTAGACACTGTGGATACTTGGCTAGGGGTGTTCTACATGTATCTCTGTGGTGGGATGTTCGGGAGTTATCATGGTGACACAATGCAGTAGTAAATACTTCTTTAAGTCTGAAAACTGAAGAAAAAATACAAAATGGATTCAAATAATGCATTTGCAGTGGACTGTGAGCAATATGAGCATAACCTGCTGACTAAGGCTTGCTCAATTGTGATTGTAATTTTATGTCTGAGTAATTTTATGTCTAAGAGACTTGAGACTTGTTTAAGCGCACAAATCAGCTCATTGTAGTTCCAGCTATTGTTTTCAGACAGAGCAGTGCTTCCAGTTAGCTTCCGACCCCTAAGGAATGTTGATGATATTGGTAGCAAAGTATCAATACTGTTCTGCGTCCGTGAAGATGTGTTTTCCTAGAATGTTTCACAGTTTGACATTGAACTTAATTAAACTTATCTATTCATGAGTTTCAGATATTGTGCCATTTCCACATTTTCAGGACTTTGACAATTCAGAACATAATATATATATATATTTTTAGAACAGTTGACAACTCAAAACATATAACAGTCTGTTTTATTTTGTTAATTGCCATGGTAACAGTTTTAACTTCAAATCATTCTGGACCCATCGACAGATTATATTTTTTTTAGGACATTTGCTCATTTAAAAGTCATTTTTAATTACTAATTGTTATGGCAACTGTTGATTTCTTTCTGAAACCCTTCGATATCCAAGGAGAGAAGTTGACATTCCTTGACAGGTCAGATCAACCCTCATTCTGGAAAATAACATGAAAATGAATTTTTAAAAAGACAGATAAATTAAAAGTCTTGTATTGCGCAAAACTGACTCTTGTAAGATTTAAGCGACTCAGCCTAAATATGCAGGAAGGATGCATTGTAATTTAGATCAGAAAATAGCGTAATATGGGCCCTTTAACTGTGGAACACCCTGAAAGTTCCACAGTGAGGCTTTAAGGATGGGACAGGGGGGATATACGAGTGCAGTGAGGATTTGTTATGGATATTTTGTTCAGTAGACTGTTTCAAAGTCAAAGGCAGAGACCCTGAAGGACAGCTGTAACACCTAGGAAGAAGAATGGCCATCTCTGGTGCATTCACTAACTGGGTGATGAATGAAATTACAGCTCCTAAATTTAGCAGAGCAGTCTACCTTGAAATCGGGCAAGACTTCCCTCACAGCAGCAGCAGCAGCAGAAGCACAGACAGCCACGGGTTACGTCACGAGCCATAACCTCTATTTCTACATTAAGGGGAAAACAAAGATGGATGCCCGACCAAACATTTCATGGTTGCCAGAGTAATAATACAGGGAGGGTGTGAGGTTTTGCAGAGGCATTTGTGAGAAAGAAACAACACGAAAATCTTAGAAAACTTACTGTATATAGGCTTTTGGGAACATAGAACTTAAAGGCGGATATTGCTATTTCTGATCTATGTTACAATGTTGTTTCCTTGTCACAAAAATAGCAGGAGTTTTGTTTCATTCACATGTTAAACACACAAACTTTGCATCTTTAGGCTGAGTTTTTCCTCGCAAAAGAAAATCGCTCCATTCTCACCTTGTAAATTCCATAGATAGAGTCTTTTGGAGGGTTTCAGTAGTGGAATTGTGAACTAAAACTACTGAATTAAAAGTAAAAGCTCACTGTTTACTTGAATTCTGCCATTTCATGACATCACAAGGTGGAACAGAGCATTTTGAGCTTTGGAGATGTAGCCAGACTATTAATACGGGACATTTGTGAATTTAATCTTCTAAAAAATCTCATATTGCTGCTTTATTAGTTAGAAATTTTAACTAGTAATCAAGCTGTAGATGTCATTTTTTTCCACAACTTGCAACTTTTCTGAGACTGGCAAAATGAGAAAAGTGAAACCCAATAACAGGATGTGCTTACGTGAGCTCCAAACCTCTATCCTCTTGTTGATTGGCAAATAAATTAACTCTTTGGTACAGTTCTCACATCAGAAGACGCGCACTTCCTGATTCTCCCGACGGTTATTCGTTTGATCTTTTCTGCAGCGTTGCTAAGGTTACAGGCCTCGGGTTAAGAAACTTTACGAAACAACACCTCTCATCTCATAAGTGAAAAAGCTAATTGATTTTAGTTTAGAATAAGAAAGATACATAAACACTGCGCATTGTACAGGTATTAAAGCTCCAATGCGCAACTTTTCTGGTGGCAGACTTACTTCCTTCCTTCCTTCCTTCCTTCCTTACTTACTTCCTTACTTCCTTACTTCCTTCCTTACTTCCTTACTTACTTCCTTACCACCTTACTTCCTTACTTCCTTCCTTACTTCCTTACTTACTTCCTTACTTCCTTACTACCTTCCTTACTTCCTTCCATACTTCCTTCCATACTTACTTCCTTACTTCCTTACTACCTTCCTTACTTACTTCCTTACTTCCTTCCATACTTCCTTCCATACTTACTTCCTTACTTCCTTACTTTCTTTCTTTATTTATTTATTTCTTTATTTCTTTATTTATTTGATAGGGACAATGCACATTAATGAACATAAGTATAAAACAAATGTAAATATGCCAGACATGAGATGAATTAGGTTTTTGGTCAAACATTTAAGAGATTTTTTAAACAGTGATTCGATTATTTTCAAATTGGTAACAGTGGTGAGAGACCAGCTCGTAATGCAGTATTCAATATGGGATAAAATCATTGAATGAAGAAACATTCTAGCAGCTCCAAGTGTTAAAAAAGACCTGATTTGTTTAAAATTGTTAAGATTATATTTGACAGTATTGGCAAGTTTTTTAGACTTGAATAGTTACATTGTGCACATTTAGGACAAGATGCTTTAAAGCAAAATCAACTGTTCAGAGCTTTTTAACCATGTTACTGTCGTTTCCTCTCACCATTTACTCACCCGAAGATGTATTTAGACTCTAAATAAATACATTTTAGAGCAATCTGTACTCCCTTATTTTGCGATAGATGCGTAGGATTCTGCCGTGCTGTCTTTAGGTGCTGACAACTTCATAGATCTGCTGCCATCACATTGACATCAGCATCAGCTCCCACTGCGCACCACAGTTTTCTAATTCAGAAGTCAGTGAGTTCATTTCTTTTATGATGCCATTTAAGATGAATATTACAATTTAAAATGTGCAAATTATAACATAATGATCCACAGGTATTATATTATAACTCTACAACACACACATGCTCCCTAACTGCATAAACTTCTTTATGTGCCATTTTGTGCGTTCTAAAACTTTGTGCAAAACATTCTTTAATTAAACAAGAAAAGCACATTCCTGGAGGTCTTATTATAAGAAGTGTTCAACTTGCTGCCAGACATGTTGATAGAGAATTTGGTGTTGCATTTTGTGCGAAGTGTGCTCTAAAAATACATACCTTGATGCAAACAGTGTAATGATGCATGTGGCACGTACATAACAATACATTTAGACATCATTTAATTCACTCATTTAAATTCCATGTGAAGTTCGAGAGACCAAACACCTTTTAATTAGTCATTAAAGCTCTATTTAAAGCTGTGATTTGACTAATGCTGGGAGTGAAAAATTTGCACATCTAACTTGAATCATAAATAGAAAAAGGCAATTTGGAATGTTTTGACCCAAAGCTTCAAATTAAAAAGCAGATTAGTGGCACAGTGTGTTATCTGCCTTAATTTTGTTTTCTCATTTACTGTCTGATGGATTAACAACATCAACCAAATTCATGAATTACAAATGACACCAAATTTCCTTTTTTCTCAAAACTTAAAATTAGTTTTGTTTTTTTGTTTGTTTGGGTTTTTATTTTATTCATTTACTTATTTATTTTATTTTTGTATTTATTTTTTTGCAATTTAGAAATGTTTTTAAATTTTTTTTATCTCATTATTTTGCGTTTTTTATTATTCTACCATTTTCGCCCTTTGATATTAAGAACAATTTTTATATAATATTATGAGCTACTGTGTCCAAGTAATTCCCTGTTTGTCAGTGCTGCCAACAAAAAAGATACTCAGACAATAATCATCACTAAAACTGGTAAAACTAGATTTGATTGATTTGAACAGGTATTGGCCGACAAATCACGTTATATTTGGACAAATTCTGACTTCTCCAGAATATTTTAAAAGGTATAAGAGAATTAAACCACATGGTGATACTGAAGAAACTCCTATTACATTGAAAATGACACCGCTGCCCAAAAAGAGTGTAATTCTTCTTCCACACTAATAATGTGCTAATGGATATTACGCATAAAGTATTTTTCTTAGTCAATTTCTTAGTCAATCAAGTCAATATTTTGAGAACATACATAACATTATTATTGATACTTTGCTGTGACATCAAGCTTATTTATTACTTTTTACTGTGTTATTGCAATATGTGATGTGTGAGCTACTAAATCCAAATAATTTCACTTTTGGATCAATAAAGTGCAAGTCTAAAAATTCACAATTACTCAAAAAGTGATTAAAAAGTTATCACAAGTTACAAATATCTATTGAAATAAAAGGGTCAGAATACATGATTCAATGAACATGATAAGATATGGGCTAATTGAAACAAAATGTCAAATAAAATACATAAAATAAAAATTGTATAATAATGAAACATTAATTCTTTAACTAATCTCTTTTCTCAATTTTAATACTTGATAATAATAAAAATAATAATATTGTTTTTTCCCCTAAATTTAATACATGGACCAAAAGTTCAAAGAAAAACAACAATATCACATTTGCATATTGAACCAACCATTCAGACTCTCAATTGTCTCTCCAAATCCACTCGTGTTCGTGAGCTTCAAAGTGTCTCAAACATGTTCAAACGCCAACGCAGCTCGAGTCGTCCCGTTTCCCACTGTGAGGATGGTTAGTCAACGTCACGCAAGTCACTTTACCAAAGCAACAAAGAAAAAAACAGTGCAAAAAACAAACTTATCCAACAATACAGACTTGATCCACAACATACGTTTTAGTACAGTTATTCTTCAAGATTTAGAGAAAAAAAAGTTGGACATTTTGAGACGATTTGAGTCAATATATAAATTACTGCAGGTTAAGGAGGTGAAATGTATGACTAAAGTGTTGAATTCACCTTTCTACCAAATGAACTGACAAAACTGAATCATCAAAATCTTACTGTTCAATATAAATGTTAAGAGTTTTATTACAAAACTAACACAAATACACTGCAAAGTTATGAGTTATATTCTGTTTAAAACGCATTGTACTACGGAGACAGTGCACCATATGACATGTACAAGTCCCACAGGTAAAAGACACATTGCCCGACAGGCTGACCGGCCTCAACAGCGCCACCTCCTGTCCCGGCTGACCCCTTCTGGAGGTCTGGAGCTCTTTAAGGCCCGATACGTGAAGTAAAATGTATTTACTATATCAAAATCTCTTGCTATTCTCGTGTTCTTTGTATTTTGTCTCGTCTTGTGAGTATTCTGTCTCATCCCACCGCTAGAAGAAAGTGGTGACACTATTTGGAAGAAGTGTCCGATTTGTCTGCTGAAGAAAATGTCAACATGGCATTTACTAAACTTAAGCAATTCTAAGACCTAATTTGTTAACAAAGTGTTTCATTGACATCTGCTCAAACTAACTAAGACTTCTATGATTTGACTTGCAGGTGGCCATTAAGCACGTCCCTAAAGACAAGGTGACCTACATCCCCCTGGCGGTCTGTGGGAGGGTCTACAACATCCCTAAGGAGGTCTACCTCATGTACCAAGCGTTGGGCGGCTCTGACAGGGCCAAAGCGCCACCGTTTCTGCTCGACTGGTTCACATTGGACCCACACATCCTCATCGTCATGGTGAGACCCAACCCGTCCCTGGACCTCCAGGCCTTCAGCATCCTCCACGACCCTGTGCCTGAAGACAGAAGGACCTCATGAAACAGCTGGTCCTGGCCATCAAAGACCTCCACCACAAAAGGGTCTTCCACAGAGACCTGAAAGTGGAAAACATCCTGATCCAAGAGATCGAGGAAGGCATCAGAGTCCGGATCAATGACTTTGGATGTGGCTGTACTGTTAGCTCCATACGCTCCCACACACAATACTGATCTCTTTAACACAAAGGTAAATCGATTTAGACTCTACCGCAATTTACATTTAAGACCACCATAATAACAAAACAGCCAAATCGCCAATTACTCACTCTTACACCTCATTCAAAACAAAAACAACTTTTTTTTCCTG
This sequence comes from Scartelaos histophorus, assembly GCA_000787155.1. Taxonomy (NCBI): domain Eukaryota; kingdom Metazoa; phylum Chordata; class Actinopteri; order Gobiiformes; family Gobiidae; genus Scartelaos; species Scartelaos histophorus. The sequence goes on along the minus strand of KN496314.1, from coordinate 21,972 downwards.
TTTATAGCAACCCTTGTTTGAGTGCGTTCATTAGAAAAATGGATCATGACGTTGAAAAACTTTTCACCCTTAACAGGAGGAAGTATACATCAAATCTGAGTTGAGGCAAAAAAGAGGCAAAGACATCATCATCAAACAAGTGGACAAAGGGGGAGCTACAGTGATATGGGGTAAATATGGGTGATTGATGAGGCTTTTGACAATAAATGGTTATCAAAAAATGAATATGACTATCTATTGCCACTACATCCTAAAATGGCCACTTTTCACTTCCAGGCCGACCAATAAAAAATGGCATTGATACCATCACAAAACCGACATCCAAGTAAATTGACTACTTTATTAAGCCTCTCACTTCATCACTTCAATATTACCTGCAAGACTCCACTGATGTTTTGATGAAGCTGCATGAAATTCATATCATCCCGGATACATGTTTCCTAGTCACCATGGACTTGGACTTGGAAGCTCTTTAGACAAACATTGATTACACTGAGGGCCTAGAAGCTTTAAAATATTTTCTTGATTTAAGGTCTGAACCTATTGCCCCCCCCTACAGACTTTCTTGTGGCTCTCACTAGTTGGTCCCTTAATAACAATATTTTTGTGTTTCAGGACTTTATCAACACATTAAAGGCACTGCTATGGGCGCGGCATTCGCTCCGAACTACGCCGGGCTATACATGGGCCTCTGGGAAGAACAACATATATTCCACCACAACAATCTTTATAGTCACTGCGTCATACAATATGGCGTTTACATCGATGATCTATTTTTTTATTTTTGATGGACCTGAGGACGAGAACTTTCATCACTATCTTAACAACACCAACAAAAACTTTAAATTGTCTCTAGAGTACAGTAAGGTATCAATAAACTTTTTAGACTTGAACATTTTTGTGAACAGCCAAGGGGAACTGCATACATCTCTGTATCGTAAAACAACTGACAGGAACACTATTTTGTGTGCTGACAGTTTCCATCCTAAACCTCTCTTGACAAAATACCGTATGGTCAATTTCAACGATTAAAGAGAATATGTGATGACACACCACTAGTGTCGTATATCGGCTTGAATGTGAATGTAGCTGTTTTTATATTGGATGTACCAAGCGAAGGTTTAGAGAGACTGGCTCAACATAAATATGCCATTAGAGTCAACAACATACTGTATCCAATGGCAAAACATTACAAAGGTCAGAGCAGCACTCACACTCTAAAAACGATGGTGATAGAGGTCATCACCCAGGACCCTCGAGGAGGAGACCGTCTACAACGTCTTCTCCAAAGAGAGACATTTTGGACACACTTTAAGGGCCACGGTCCATCCCGGTCTTAACAAAGAGGTGGACTTCTCACCTTTCTTGTAGCTCCACCCTTAAATACATTTCATAAACTTTTTGAACTATAAAGACCTATAACACAATCCTGTAGCTCTCCCTTTGTGCCTTTGAACTCCTACGTGCCTATGAACTCCTTTGCACTTATAAACTTTTTTGGAACTTTCAATGGACGTCATAGACAGGCCTCTTTGTGAATTACTGTATGAGTATATTATGTCTCCATTTCATGTTGCTGGTTGTCAAGATAAGACAAGACGCCCCCTCTCTCTTGACAATCGGCCACCAAAATACCCAGGTACTTTTGATAAAACTCTATCTCTGGTGCTCTCCAATTGTGATATTGTTAACTTAATATAACTTTTTAAATGTGCTGTATAAATGATTTTTATCTGTTGTGTTAGAGTGGTATTTTGTCAATATACTTGGATTCAACATGTACGTCGTAAATGTTTATGTATGTCTTTAAAAAAAAAATAAAAAATCACGTGATCAGGGTCACATGGCCCCAATAAGCAGAGTCACACCTGCTGCTTATTCTATTAGCCCTGATGAAGGCTCACAAGTGGTCGAAACACGTTGTCATGACTTAAAATACACTGCAAATCAGAGTGCCTCTCCCATCCTTCTTTTTCCACAAGACTTCAAGCCCTCTGGTCTGATGACACCAGACTCAAAATATTTTTTTACATGCACATTAGTTCCCGGCTATGATCGGGTTTTTTCAGTATCCCAGTTTCAGTATTCCAGGCAGTATCCCGGTTATGAGAAACCGGGATACTGTAGCTGGTATATTCCCATAGTAACCAGGATACCTTGGCATGTATACACAGTATCTCGGTTACTGCGACGTAAAGTTGAGTGCATAAAAATACTTTTCGGTCTTTTTATCACAAGAGTAGCTAACATAAAAAAGTGACCGACATAAATAAAGTGACAATATTATGTGAAATGACTGTGAAACAAAGAGCTGCGCTAAACCTGCACATGTATAATCTGCACTGATATGACCTGCACATGTATGAGTGTGTTAAATGTGAGCATCAATGCACCAATAAATACACCTCAGTGATTTCACAGCAGGGAAGATGCTCACGTGTCACGACTGCACCCTAAACAAACTTAAAGGCACAAACAGCACTCACGTTTTAACATAGTTCTACATGTGTTCAAACAAGTGTGGGGTGACATCTCACCAGTAAAACAGAAGAGATGAAGAAACAGCTGCAGTGTGAAACTTATATACACCCGAAATTCAGTCTGTAGTGTCCGTGTAAAACTGAAGCCAAACAGAAAATATGAACCAAAACTCCGCCATAATCCTCCTACTCCTCGGTCCTGGTAAAAGTGCTGTTACAAATGTGGTGCATATATCCAGTGTGGCTTTGTGTGTGTAAAGCTGCAGTCAAATGAGTTGTGCAAAATTCTCCATAATCCTCCTCCTCCGTCCAGGTGATGGCGCAATAGAAACATAAAGTTATTTATCAAAACAAATAGCCTGTGCTTCATGAGCTGCCTTTAATATACAGAGGGGTAAACAAAGAAAACAAAAGTGAAACTTAAGCGTCTGTAAGTCCACACAAGGATGAGCTGTGCTCTGGTTCATTTGCACATTTCTATGGAGTTATAACAAAACATTGTATAGATAGTTTTTGATCACGTGACTGCTGATGGCACGTCGGCCATAGTGGAAGTACATGCGAAGTAAACAAACTAATCAAACCTGTGGGTTTTTTATGGAAATTGGCCATAAAAAGGATTCATATCTGAAAAATAATGGCTGCAAAACAATGTAAACATTTGGACATTTATACAATCCATGACTCACTGGATTGTATCTCAAAGAAGAGATATGACGAAAAAATTGCATTGATTGACAAAGTTGATCCGTAAAAGATGGAGAAGTCGAAATGGTCTTTTGACCCAACTAAATGTATCATGTATCCGGATATAGTTAACTTTTTATTGTGCCACGAGTGTGCCACTTTTGATTAAATCAAATCATACAAAGGACTCGATGCTACAACCAGTTGGTCTCTGGATGGTGCGAGATGTTGCTGTTTGTCAAACAAGTGGATTGTGGGTGCATAGTATGCACCCACAATCCACTTGTTATGCACTGCATACAGCTAAGGTATTTACAAATTAAGACAAATTGATTGAGAAAAAAATATAATAGTAAACTCTTTTGCATTCCCGTCAGTCTCACATACTTAGTCCCGTTTCAACTTGTGGACTATTTGTAATGTCTGGTGTTTAAGGGCTGTTTTCTGCTCGTGTTGAGTTATATATTGGCCACTGGAGGACTAGCTACAATAATTATGCTACCAAATCATGGTCACATGCGATAGAAAAATGATCCATTAGGTTGAAATTATGTCAACTACTAGAGGACATGACATTTATTTTACATTGTGTAAAATAGCACTAATGCTAAGTTCACTTCCAACATGGCCGCCGATCCAGATTCGGGATTTGCGTGACGTCACAAGAAAACCATCTATAGTGGCCTACTCTATTTTAATATATGAATTAACATAGTTATAAAGTATAAACCAGTTCTGTCTGGTCAGGCTGGGTTAAAACAAAGCAAAGATTAAAGCTGAACAAGCCTGATACAAAGCAGAGCCCACAGTTAGCATTATATACCCAAGGAAGGTTGATGACATCAGCTTCAAAGTATTAATGTGCACATCTAATTAAAACAAAAAACAAACAAACAAAAACTCTGTCACTTTCTGTTACAATTGAGCATTGTAACAGAACTCTTACAAAAATACTTTCTATTCAAGACATAGTTCTGGGTTCAGTCTGAAAGACCCAAGGAAAACTGTTTCACGCTTTTGTTTGCCTCTCGTCTATTCCTGTCTCTTGTCATGAAATTGTACAACCTCTTCTGTGTCTTCAAGGCTTGTTGCCGTGTCAAGTATTCAAAGGGAGAAAACATGGCCGACTATGAATCAGCAATGTGTCAGAGTGAGAGTGGACAAGACAAGCGCTTCATGCTTGGTTAGGTTTTCACTCACACTGGCCGGGGCAGAGGGTTAACCTGCCTGCAAATCAAAGTGAAAAGCTGGCCCAGGTATTGTCTTTGACCCTCAAGATTGGTTACAGGCCAGCAGTTCCCAACTACGCACCAACCACTAAATCTCTCCTATATATTATCTGTTAAACAATACAGGCTCGGACAATGGACTTTTTAAGACGCTCTTATTTTGAGTTCAAGTTGAGGGGTCTTGGAGATCACATCAGTCAGAAGGGAGAGTATTTGACTAGAAAATAAGAATCTATATGACAGGAAGAGGTAGCTTCAGTGATTTATAATTGGTGGCCACTTTCTGAATGGTATGTCCAGCAAGGAGGTTGCAGGTTCAATTCTCGGGCATTTCTCCTTGTGTTTGAATGTGTTTCCCCTGAGCACTTCAGTATCCTCCAGCAATCGAGCCTAAAGATCCTGAGACTGGAGGTTGCAGGTTCAATTCTCGGGCATTTTTGCTTGTAGTTTGCATGCTTCTCCTCATGTTTGAATGTGTTTCCCCTGGGCACTTCAGTATCCTCCAGCAATCAAGCCTAAAGATCCTGAGATCAGTCCCCAAACACTGCACTATACAGTATTAGTAGTAGTAGTAGTAGTAGTAGTAGTAGTAGTAGTAGTAGTAGTAGTATTCACTGAAGAATAGGTCAAATGCAGAGGACTAATTTGCTTACGGAGACATGAAAGTATGTCTTTACTATTGGCTCTGGTAAATTTTCTACCTTCAAGGCACACAGAGTTAAGTGTCTTGCCCAAGGACACAAAGGCAGCTTTCATCTCTGGGAGGTAGAATCGCTCTGTGCACTGTGGATCAGTTGATAGAGTTAAGTATGCTTTGTTTTTGTTTTTGTTTTTTTTTTTGTTTTTTTTTTTATGTCAAGAGAGGGATTTGAACCAACAGCCTTCATATCAGTGGACTAGATTTTGCCAACTGAGCTACTATAGTTCTATATAGTACTATAGGGTCTATTCTCCCAAGATCCATCTGGAATAAGCTGTGATTTAATTAAAAGAAAGTAGTAAATTAATTTCAGAAGGAGGTTTTCTGTGTGGATTTTAAAAGTTCATAAACCATATTCACTGATTATGCTAATTTTAGCGTTACATTTTTGTAATTTACTCTGAATCAATCCTTATCGAGTGTGTAGCTCATTCTTTCCAAATCATTACTCCCTCTTCTGACAACTGCTCCATTTTGTTTAAGGCCAGAACCACACACTTCACAAATCTTTACAAAGATGTGTGGGTTTGGAAATGTACCTTGTCTCCCCAGTTTCAGTGGGGCGTGACTGACAGGCAGATGAACCAATCAGAGAGATGCATGGGAGGTTTGTGTCAAAACTGTAAATGTCTAAAAAAAAAAAAAGAACAAAGGGGCTAAGTAACAGTGTGGTTATTTATCTAATGTATAAAATAAGTTATATATTTTGTTTTGAATGTTACCAGAATCTTTGAGAAATTTAAAGTTCAAGCAAAGGTTTTTCACACTCTCTGGTTCAATTGCCCTCTGACTGGACGGTCAAGCGAGCATGTTGTATGCTCAAAAAGGACTGAATTACGCTCACCTTTTTGCTTTTCATTTTCAGTTTTAATATGAAAGACCTAAGCTAAGTGCTCAAAATAATACTGATATAACCTTTAAACACTTCATATCTAGACCTAATATTGCCGTTATACTTGTGTCAGCACAGGGAGGATTCTGTGTTTGTCTAACGTAGCAACAGTGGCCCAGCCGAGCGTGTTGAAGGGTCATTTGTGGTGAAAAACAGTTTGATGAAAAGATGAGCTGAGAGTCCTTGCTCCTCTTGGTGCTTTGGGAAGTGCCATCCTCGATTAGGCCTGACATGTCTCCCTGCGTATTATGGCCCACATTAGGAAAGCCACTCTTTATCTCTATCTCTTCTTCCACAGCTCCCCCAAACACACTGAGCTGTGCAGGCTCAAAGTCCCAACTGGAAATCCCTCCAGTGGTGCAGAGAGAGGAGCAGAGGAGCATTTGTTCAGCTGATGGGCTCGGAAAAGTACTGACAGGTCTGATCCAGGCAGGGCAGAAGATTAAAGAGAAAAATACACGTGTGTTAATGATGGAGATCATTTAGGACAGAATACAAACATAAGAGCAAATACATCATAACTCATATATTCATAATCACTTGTAATCTTTAATTTGCATGATTATTTTTCTCTGACTGTTGATGTCACATTAACTATAATTGTTCATTCAGAAAGTTACATTTTGTAATGCTGGTTACAAGCCAGAAGAATGCTAATGTATTAGGCAACAATACTAAATAATCAAACTATTTTTAAAAAAATTCATACTTTCACTTGGAACACTCTTATGCCTTAAAGGGTAATGGACTAACTACTGCCCGAGGTAACATAGTTTATAATTTAACTCATTTTTTGTTGTTTTGTTTACACAAAACATGATTTGGTCGACTTGCTTGAGATCCCAGTGACATGATCATGATCACAGTTATTTGAAACATGACATAAAGTTAGATAAAGTGGGAGAGCCTTGATTTAAAGTGCCCTTATTATGCTATTTTCTGATCAATCCATGTTATAATGTTTCCTGATCACAAACATACCTGGGTTGTGTTTTGTTTCTGTCACATGTTAACCACAGAAACATGCATTTTTAGACTGGATTCTTCTCTCAAACTAAAAATACACCTTGTGATGTCATGTGGTAACCCCAAGAAGTGCTTAAGAGTTAAGAGCTTAAGTGTTTTTAAACCCCACGCATCTTCACTAGATTCTTTTGGATGATTTCAGACCTGGAATTGCTAATCTCTACTAGACAAAGCTTCTAAACTACCACTACATGACATCACAAGGTGGGAGAGGTACTAAAAGCTAAACACGAGTCAGTTTTGCATAGAACCATAGAATGGAAATGCCAAAATAACCAGAAGGAAAACAGCAGCTGTTACATAGAGCACTGAAGACAAATCCTACATCCAAGTATTTGTGTAAATCCAGTTTGTAAATAAGATCCTTTCCCCAAGTCCCTTCACCAGTGAATTTTGAAATATCCAATTTTGCTCCAGTTAAGGCTCAATTGTGGTTCATGATAGGTCCAAACTAACATTTTAAGAGGCTTAGCAGTATTTCAGGTTCTTATATTGATCCTGTGCTCTGTCGTCAATGCTACGCGCTAAAGTCTGATTAATTCCTCTCTTACAGACAGCTGACAAATGCAGATACCTCCTGTGCGCAGGAAGCACTCGTCCCTAATTCAGATTTATTATCACATTTTTTGCAGGCCTGTCACATTACTATCTGCCAAGAAGCTTATGTGGTCCTTAATAGTCTTTCCATCAGCACAAAGAATAAAATATCAAAGAAGGAGCCTGTGCCAACCAACTAGACTCATCACAGATAAAAAGGGAAAAATAAAAAGTGATCGTAAATAAATTCCTGAACCCTTTGTTTTTGAGTCTCCAAAATATTATTTATCTATGTTGCAGCAGTTATCAGAAGTATTAAAATCAGTTACTAATCAATACCAAAACTATTGAAACTTGAACTTGATACTAATTTGAGCAAGTATTGATACTCAAAAAATGACACAGAACAGAAGTAAAAAAGCAGGAGGACGGAGGAAGTGAATATGGCCCCTAGTTGTAGATTAGCTGCTGTAATTGCCAGCCTTTTTTTTTTTTAAGTAAAGTAAAAGTACTATTAGGTACTGGTTGTGATGCCAAAATCAGCATCAGATATTGAGCTCATTCCTCAGTATGGAAGCAGAGTTTGACGTTTTAGTATCATGACAACATTTGCACATTTCCTGTCTGCTCGCCCCATTTTGCACTTCACTTTTTTACTTCTCGACTACTTACTGATACTAGTCTGGCTGTACCAGGCTAAACGAAGTTGCATTCAATTTAAATAGATTTGCCTCTCAGTTCGGTCATCAAATAATGCCGTGTTTGTCTGTAAAGTGTTTTTGACGAATTGCGTTGCCTGAAACATCTGAAAGCGTCCGGGCTGCACCATTAGTCATGAAAGCGGTGAATGTGTGGCGTTTAGCCCATCAAGGCGCTTCACAGCCTCTGTAATGGCCTGACACCCGTTTAGATCCTTTCCATTATAAACATTTCAACACTCAGTCATTATTTCCAGTAGCTTTTTCAGTCAAACCTCAACATGACAAGAAAAGTGCACGGGGAGGTTTTTGCGTCTACAGAAGATGGGCGATCTGTCATTGTGTAATGTTTATTCAGCCGACCGTATGTACATTTGAGAAGTGAGCAAAGAACAAAATCAAAAATCGCCAAGTTACTTTTCAAATGCGCCACGGGGAAAGTGTAAAACAACTTAGGAAAAGTCAGACGAGGATTTCCCGCTGGACTCGAAAACAAAATGCTTTATTCAAAGAAGTTAATTGACAATAAGTGCAGTTCCCCCTTTGGATCCATTTGGACGGCACTTAAGGTTTTGTGTTTAGTTGTTATTCTCACACGCTTTTCTGTGGGTCTGTCGTAAAGAATGCACTTTAATGCACCTCCTGTGTAGAACAAGACACGCCAGGTAAAAACAGGCAGCCACACTTTATGGTTCTCACAAATAAAGTACATTTACTTAAATGGATCATTGAACCCAGAGACTGAGACCTGTATACTTGTGTTATTTTTGTGTTTTGTGGTTTTGGTTTCATGATTGTTGTTAATATGGTGCATGTACATCCAGTCTGTTGGCTGTGGGGAGAGAGGAAAAAAGGCATCTATAGAAGGTATAGAAGGAAGTATAGTTGCTGTTTTTCAGTAACTAATGGGGATCTAAATAAAAAGAAACAAATAGATGAAGCTTACTGATGCTGGCAGTTTTAGGGGCAAATTTGGAGCTCGGTCCTTATTGGGAATGGGAATTATGGTAAAATAGTCAACAAAAAAACCATCAGGATCATGCAGAAGGGGTTAATACAAACATTTTAAGACCAAAATATGAAGCTTGACAGCAGCAGTTATAGAAACAGAGGCAAAGTTTTCCCAGTACAAAGTAATTTGGAGGCAATGGAGCCGGATGCGCTCCCTTCCTATTTGGATAGATGTAGTCATGTGATAGATGTAGTAGTTTATACTTCAAGAAGAAAAAAAAAATAATAATAATCTAGTTTTACAGTTCAAATTATTTCCTCAAAGGTCAAACATTGCCCTATTTATAAAATATTTTCTGTATCAATTATTGTTTAAATCAGTATCTACAGGACTTTTGTCTGTAGTTTTCATTTTAGAATCAAATTGTATTTCACTGTTGGCAACATCCTGATGAACAAATAGTCAGTAAAGGTTAACACTCTCAGCTACAGTAACACTCAGCTACATTTACTCCTCATCAAATCTTCTCTTTGTAGCAGTTTTTGTTTCCATTTAACGTGAGTAATATTTATTAATCTTACTTGTATTTGCCAAACTGAGTAATCCTGAGTTTCATCTTACTTGAGCACAGTTCTTGCCTTCTCACCTCTGATAGCAATGGCCACATTATGTCCATGATGTTTTTTTCTGGTTTAGAGCCCCACATAAGTGACACAGACAAAATAACAGATTTTTATTCTGCATAAATCAGTGAAATGGAATTCATCTCTCTCCCAATTTACAGCAGCGTGGCCTGTCATCTCATTGTTTAAGGTGATTTGATTGGGCTGTTGCACCTCTCCCTGCCTGATGACTGAAGTAGCTGGCGGCATAATGCAATCTTATTGTATTGGACACACATCTCCAGACGTGGTCCCTCCTCACTTGTTCTTCCATTAGAATTTCACTTGCTGCGCCTACATTCGCTTTGATCCTCGTCTTATCTCTTTGGAGAACATGCACAGGCTTCTGCTTGTGATTAAAAACCTGCTCTAATACAGACAGTGCATGAAGTGTAAAGAATCGGAGGATACACAGGCAGACTGTAAGGTGTAAATGTGTGTCTGACAACGTAACATGCACATGACACGTTTGCATGTTTTTCTAAATATCACTTGGTTTGGTGGGTTAGTAAAAGCAAAAAAAAGTCAATACAGAAAACCTCTACAGCCAAAAATAAAGATGTTTGTGTTTAAAAAAAATATGGATGCAATAAAATAATGTTTTGGCTTTAAAACTTATTTTGATCCCTTCTGTACATAATTTTGAACATGAATTCCACTTTTTCATGTTAAGGAAATGTGATGAATGAGGCTGAATATGCATTTATCTTATGTTACCTTATCATGAACATTTTTATAGTTTTATTTTTTCTCTATAATTTAATTTTGTCTACACAATTATTTTAACATGTAACATCAAATGTCCTTAACGGGTTTTAAAGTAACATGATACAAAAAGAGTCTTTAGTTGTCCACAGTTGTGTATTGCCTTAAACAGAACAGGTGCAGTATTACAGTCTGTTTGGAGCTGAGAACTTTAATAACACGTGACTGAATTATGATGATCTGTTTTGCATTATTATCTGCTATTATATTTGAAGCACCTATTGTTCTATATTACCAGAACAAGATCACGTGAACGTTACTCACCATGTGCTGCTTTTTTCCATAGTCTTCTCATTGCCACATCACCCTGTAAAAACAAAGGATGAATGTTCACTAGGAAGTATATTTTGAAATAATATCTGTTCAAATAGTTTTACTTAGTTTACTTACCTTGTTCATCTGTGGTCTGTGTTTTGTTGGTTCTCAAACGTCTTAGTTTTTAAAAAAATTTTTTTAAAGATACAGAGATTTTATTTAGATTCAGTCTTCTTATTTGAACTGATAATCTCACTTTCAGTCTTACCTCCAGATCAGCTCTCATAATCCTCCTGGAGGCACACACTGAGTCCTCTGCTCCTGGAACTGTCCTGTGTTTAACAATCAAACAACCTTAGTAACAAAATCATAACAACAGTTATCTCGGCGGGCTTCACAAAATTGTTAAATTAGCAAACAAAAATGTCAGAGAATGAAGCAGAACAAGAAGAAAAAAAAAAAAAATGCAATGAAATGAAAACAAGATTATCTGACAAAAACTGAAAACACTGTTCTACCTTGTGATGTGATGAATCGGATCCATGGAAGGTCTGCGTGTTGGAGCCGTCATGTCCACATAGGCTGAGCATGAGCCAGTAGCAGTGGTCGGGCTTTTGTGCAGCAGATGTGTGGATCCAAACCAGACTTGCTTCCTCCTTGAGGGTCAAGCCCCAGCTCCCCCTCAACACACCTCTACAGGCTGAAAACAGAGACACAGAGAGCAAATATTAGTCAGCAAACAGGTAAATTTAAGTTTTAACAGGCAAGTTCTAACAGGTATGTTCATTTTTATTGTTCTTCTGGTGAGTAACATAAGTTGTGGGTGAATATCCACCTTTATAGAGTAAAAAACAGATCAGTGAAAGACAGAGCCATAGTAGAAAGGTGTAAGGTAGAGATGATTTTTTTGTAATATGGGACTTTTAACTTAAAATTAAACACTTATTATCCATAAATTACACACTTAATTATCAAACTGGATAAAATTAAAGTTCAGTGAAAATTAAAAAAAAATATCTAGTAGCATACATAAAAGGAAAGTCAGGGCCTAGACCCCTACCTGCAGTGCTAGTTTACTCTTCTTGCTGCTAACTCAGTATTTATGTTTGATGTAAGATGTGAATTGTCAGTATTGAAGCCTGAGTGACACTGAAGTGGCGAGGGCCCCTGAAGCCCTGGCACTGACAATGCTCACCACTATATATCAACAGCTCCTGCAAGTTGGCAATCCAACCACAGCCTTTTATTAACTGTGCCAATCAAATGTGGCACATACATTATACTTTCAAATACAGCCTCACATACAGCCTGGATAAACACATACAGAACTGCTTACTTACTTTCTTATTAAAGAGCCCATATTACACTATTTTCTGCTCTATGTCCTTTACCTGGAGTTGTGTTTTGTTTCATTCACACATGTTCCACCTTGTGGTGTCATGTGGTAATACAGGAAGTGCTCCACTGTGTTTTTAATTTCCATTCACAAGAATCATTTGGATAATTTTAGACCTGAAATTGGCAATCTTTACTGAACTAAAGGTAAAAAGTATAGATATTAGATAAGATATTAACTTGAAAACTACCCCTTCATGACATTGCAAAGTGGAACAGATCATTTTGAGCTTTGGAGATGTAGATGGTTTTTTTTTGGTTTTGTTTTTTTAAGAAGTAACAGGATTATAACATGGCTTAAAGAGAGTTATTTTTTTTTCTTATAACATGGCTTAAAGAGAGTTATTTTTGCTTAATGTAAGAGCTTTAAACTAATTTTTGGCTAAAATGTTATGCAGTGGCACTTTTATTTATTTTACATTTCTTTCTATTGACTTATTGCCGTTTTACTGCTGACTCTGTGCTCTAGAGGGAATAGTTTATTAATATAAGTGTGTGCGGTACTTAGGAAATGGTTTGGTTTATAAAAATGTTCAATACAAATAAAAATGAATTGTATAAAAATTGATCAAATCAATAGTGAAGTCGTAAAACATGACTATGTTAAAAATCACAATTGATACTTTGCAGCTGATGTCATCAACACTCTCAGGGGGTGTGATGCTAACTGCAGGCTCTACTTTGTCTTAGGCTTTATTAGTCTAATCTTAACATTATTTTAACACAACCTGACCAGAAAGAACTGACTTTGCTGAAACTACAACAGCTAATTTGTGATGTAATGAACTGATGTGATGTGATTTTAACTCCTAAACATTCTACCATTAGAGGTACATGTAGAACACCCCCGGCATGATGTCACTGCAAAGTATCAATATTGACAGTTATAGATAGATTCACAAAGGAGAAAAGAAGCATTGCACACTTGAAAATGACCTGTCCACATGATCATGGTACAGACACCAGCTTTGAAAACACAATGGTGACACTTAAACGATTCACAAACTGTGAAATAATAACAGCTTTTAACATGTCAAAATGGAAAAAACACACAGGGCTTTATATAGGCTAACAGGTCATCAGAGTGCAGGCGCCGGCAATAGGTCTGCTACAAAACAGTGACACAGAAAATGACTTAGTTTGCCACATTAGAGGGCCATTTGCACCTGCTTCGCTGTCAGCCTCTTCACACCTTGTTTTGACATGATGCAACGATTACACCGAGCAGAGTAAAAGGAAAAACACATTAAAAGGTGTTACTGAGGCCCACTGTAGGCAGCCTGGTTAAAAGATATTCCAGCCCAATGAAGAATAAAGTGCATGCTCTTTTCACTGGCAGCTGACCACTGTAACGTGTCAAGCTGTTCTTCTATATACAGACAAGACAAAATCAATAATAAAGCTACATATTAGGAGACCCATAATATCTGGAAATTATATTGGCCCCGGATAAGCGGAAGAAGATGGATGGATGGATGGAAAATAATATAGTCCAGCCCTCTTCTAGGCACAGTTGGGTGTGATATTTTCTGATCATTATCATCTTACTTTTTAAGATGGGTGAACTATATTGCTCAAAAATAGCGTCTATAATCTGCAAAAACTGTCGCTAAAGCCTTCCTCCGTGTAACTTTATAAAGAGAACTGATATTTAAAAAATAGATAAATAAAATTCAGTGTTCAGCTCCTTTGTGGGATCTGAATTCATTTGGATCTGTTCATTTCAAAGAACTGTTCACAAATCTGTCGCTTTTGCTGTTTGCGAGAACTAATTTAATCTACAAACTAATCACAGAGAGAAATGACCAAAGCTCAGATTTCTTTAAAATGGGTCAAACTCAGAGTGGGAGCGTGTATTAAATGTTATTATGAAAACAGTTTTTCTGCACAAAAGCTCTTCCTTGTGTCACCTGATCTGCTTCTGTGTTGATTCTTGTGTTGATTCAGCATCAATCAGTGTAAAAAAGCTTCAAAATTACAAGGAAAATTATTTGGTTCTTTTAAAAATGAAGATCTGGTTCTACAAGAAGCAACTTATTCATGAATGTCACATCACTATAACTTCCCCTTGCTCCCATGTTTACTGGGTAGATGTATCTGAAGTTGAAATAAAGTCATTTATCATTATATAGAGATGATCAGAGATGTCAGATTATAATTCTAACCACGTCCCAGAAACAACAATAAACAAGATCACAGCTAATTCTAAAAAGCTATGAAAATGTGAGCGTGGCACAGATGTATAGCCACTGATAGCTTCAGCAAACAACAGCTCTGGGCCATTGTTTTAAGCTTAAAGGTAAACTACATTGTTTTATTGTGTCTGACTTTTGTCTCTCAATAACATTTAGCAGACAGACAACAACACTTTATCCCCGCTGATTCTTTCCACATATATTTTACAGCTCAAAGTTATACAAGTTGAAACCAGGACACACAGGGCTTTGCCAGTGTAACTTTATAGGGCATAATTAATACTGTATGTGTGAGAAAAGAATAAATTCATACTAAGAAAATTTACTTTTTCTTTCAATAAGTAAATAAAGTAATAAAGTAAATGAGTAAAGACAAGAAAAAACATATATACTGTCAGCACCACTTTATAATAACTCCACTTAATAGTCATAATAAGACTTAATGCTTTATGTGCTGTTCATTAAAGGCTCTGTACCTGATTGGTCAATAGTTTGTACTGTTCACAGCTCTTAGACATGAGTGTGGAGTTTTTCCTGCTAATGTGCACTTCAAATTTTTGTCCAATAAATCATTTTACAATTGCATGCAGACAGCACATCATAGCAGACTTACTTTGTACAAATAACTCAAGAGTCGAGGCAAGTTTAGTTCTAAAACATGGGAAAAATCGAACCCAAGGCCTTTAACAAGAATCATGCTTAGTGATGTATTAATCAATGCCCTAACTCCTAACCCCAACCCTTCATCCATTATGAATTAAGTCTTTGTTCATGTTTTATTCATGCTAATTAAGGCATTGTTATTATAAAGATGTACCACGTACCTTGCGCACAGACTATGGTGTGGGTGTTTAAAGGATGAAAGCTCCCGAGGCACTTTCAGCATAAGCAGAGGAGAAGTGATGAGTCCTGCTGATCCCAGGTCAGTGTGAGGCTGCTGTGTGGACAGATCGATGCTCTGTGGTTTAAAGGAACTTCACATAAGCTGTGTAAGAGCAGGCCACAAATCTCACCAAGTCTGACGGATGCTGCGTTTGGGGAATCAGATCTAACACTTTAACACTGAGGATAAGATGTGGATGCCGGCCGTGCAATAATGATCAAAAATTCATACTTTTTGAATAGAGTAAGGTACAAAATGAAAGCAGTTCCAGGACATTCATACTTAACATTTTGCTGCCCTAAAATGATAATATGCTTTTGAATTCTGAACTAAATATTTACACTTTAAAGGTCCTATATTAAGCTTAACTGACCCTTGTGAGCATGTTTGAGTAATGCTACTTTCTGTGTACATCTCCTAGATAAAACTAGTCTAATATAGGCCCTTTAAGCCCAGCTGCTTTGAGTAGTAATATTAAAGTTGCACCATGTAACTTTGATGATGCAGAAATGTTATTGCTTTGCCCACGAAAAGAACGTTCACACAGTATGTCATTTAACATATTTCGCAGGTACAAGAAGAAAAGGCGCCGGGCCAAATTACAGGTTTCTTCAGTGGACTGGTGATTACACTCACAGTTAGAACGCGCATTTGCAGTTTCATTTAACAAGCCATTGCTAACAGTGACATTTTGCGTTCTTATGACAGTTTGCATGCACAGATGTCTCCAGTTTTATGCAATTCCACATTAAAACAATTATTACAGAAGCAAATGTGTTAACTAGTATATATGAGTGTTTTTAAAGGGCTGCTTGCTCCCATTACAGTGATACATGCAGTAATAATAAGTACATGTGTTAATTCACAGTGAACACACTCAGAATACAAATGACTAACCCCAGGCTAACAAAGAGCTCAGAAAATAAGTAAACGCCAGGGTTGCTCATGGGGTAATACGAGAGATAAGGTGACACCAGACAGGTAATGGAATAAGTACTGCCAGCATGTTGGGTAAATTTGTATTTAATGAGTTGTATATTTCTGAGACCAAGTAGATATTCAATCAGTAAGTGTGTAAATAAGTAATAATAATCATATTTATCTAGTGCTTTTCGTGGCTATATTTCACAAAGTGCTTTACAGAGAGTAGGCGCACCATGAAACAACAATAAGTAAAAGAGGACCACAGGACTAATACAGAAAAGATGGATGTGTCAAAATCTAGGAGTAACAGAAAAGAACACATAGTTTGAAGGATTTGTTAAAGTTAAAGTTAGAGTGATAATTGCGTCGTTACTATGACTGAATCATTCTTATTTGTTCAATATGAATTTTATATTTGTTCATGCTTTCTTAAGGCTTATTCAGATGTACCGTATTTTTGGGACTATAAAGTGCACTGGATTATAAGGCGCAGTATCAAATAATATGTCAGTTGTGTCATTGTCCACACATAAGGTGCATCGGATTATAAGACGCATTAAGAGAAACAAAACGCGTGTCGGATAAATCGAACTTTATTCAGGTAATTTACAATAACTCTCAGTTGTAGCTAACACAAAAATAAGAGTTTAACAGTTGGTGATTTGGGCATCAAACATGCCCGGATCCCTCTCAACATTGTTCAGTTTTAACACTAAAATACAAAACCTGAAATCTGCATGGTGCATGTCTCTTAACAGGTGCATTTTGGGTCCTTGTACAGCACACGGCAGAACTACCGGTATGTTGCACAGTCGCCCTATATGTGGCCAACATATTACTCCTCCTGACTCGCCCATTAATACCTTATTAGACTAATGTGTAGACAACATCAAATCGGTGTGAGGTTAGTAAACACAACCAAAGGTCATACTTAAGGCCACTGGATTATAAGGAGCACTGTTGATTTTTGAGAAAATGTCATAATTTTAGATGCGCCTTATAGTCCGAAAAATACGGTAGTTATTATTGATCCTGCAGTGTCATTCTGGGGGCGTTCCACACGTATCGCTGTGGTGGATTTGTGTGATAAACATGTGAAACAAAACATAACTCCAGGTTTCTTGTTGATGAGAAACAACATAAAAACATAGATCAGAAACTAGCATCATATAAGCCCATTAACCGAAATGAACTGACCAACCAACACTCCAAACACAACATTTGACATTTGGTCTGGAGGTCTGGGAAACTGTAGATGTGAAAAGGCCTGTTTAATGTCTATGTGTG
>JACN01033319.1:0-17080 GCA_000787155.1 Scartelaos histophorus | reverse complement strand
GGATGCAGTGTGAGCCCGGTGTTAGAATATAATGAAACATTTTCAGAAAGCCAAACCCATATAATATTTAGACTCACTGCACAGAGAGTGAAGCTTTCAAGTTTCACATTTTGATGATTATGGTTACAGACAATGAAAACTCAAAATTCAATGCACATTTTTCTAAATTTTCAGTGCAATAAAAACGTTTTAAAAAACATACATTTCATGGCTAAGAGGTTACGCAGACAGGCAAAAGCTACTTTTTCCAAACAGAGAATTTCAGTCTACTAATGCTTTGATTGATGTTCATATAAAACACAATGAGAAAGCCCATCTGGCGAGCTATCTAACTGCAAGTACCCTGACATCTGAAAATATAAATACTCTGGCTTACAGACAAAACATGCTGTCTCAGATTTAAGCCAAATGGACTATTTTTCTGGTTGTAACACAGATCTTATGAATCGCTGCCAAAGACCTGCCCATTCATTCAGTATATTGTAGCATACAGTAGAAGTCCTTTATGATCTGTCTTCTCGTTTCAAGAGATCAGCAAATAATAATAATAACATTGCCATTGTTGTCCTGGAAACATGGAAGTCTATGTATAATCTGTAATTAAAACTACAAAAAAAAATACCTTAAACACAGAGACTAGCATAATCTTTCAAACAAGGGTGTGAGATTTGTGCAATTTTATTGGTAATTTTATGGTCCATTTATGTTTTGTGTGAAATTCAACAAGAGGCAGTTTAAAAACAAAACAAAAATCAAAACATGAGTAATTCAAAATTCAGTATGTTGATAATGGGGCAGTATCTAAAAGGAAATCCTCCTGTTTGCGTCCCCAGCACTGCCTCCTCAGATCCTGCAGTTCCCAGAGGACATGAAGATCTTGGCTGGAGAGAAGGTGGAGATCCTCTGCAAGTTCTCCGGAGCTCCACCCATCAACTGCACCTGGCTCAAGTTCAGGAAACCAGTAAGACCTTTAGACCCTTTGCTTATCTTGGCCCTCACTCTCTCCTTTTGTCCTCCAGGCACTGTCCCTCCTCAGTCTCCACTGTGGTCCTTAAGGCCATGCCCCTCGTCCTCCCTAAGTCTCCCCTTTAGTCCTACAGATCCTGCTGCCAATCTGTGCCAATCTGTGCCAATCTGACCTCCACCAACACCCACTCACCCACCACAGTTATACTTAGCCATCAGTCCCCAAGTACTCGAGCCTTTCCCATGACTGCCCCACCCTCTGGAACTTCAAAAAAATGCTCAAAACACACCTTTTCCTTAGAGCCTGCAGGCCCCATGCATGAATGCTCCTCATCACTGTTTTGTCTGTCCTGTCCTTCTTTTAGTGTTTCTTTATTGCGAAGTCACTGTGAAAAGCGCTATATAATACTTACCCAGGCCCAGCGCTGCTTAGCTTCGGAGATTTGAGGAGATCAGGCTTTGACAAGTTGGTAAGGCCACAGTTATGTCCATCTGTAAAAATCTGTTTTAGATCCAGGAGGGTGCCTCAGACATCTCCATCGAGAGCACAGACAACAGCAGCAGACTGACCATCTCCAGCGGTCAGCAGGAGCACTGCGGCTGTTACACTGTGGAGCTGAGGAACAGTTATGGGCTCAGGCAGGCAGCGCTCAACCTCACTATTGTCGGTATGGAAACGCTTCATGTTGGAGCTAAACTCATATTGACCATCACTGATTTTGAACAACTGACATATTTCTGTAATGTGATTTTGACAGAAGCCTAAACATTTCCTGTAAAACATTCAGTTCCATTTATTTTTGGAGAGCCCACAACAACAGGCACATTACAGGGCTTAACCATTCAAATAGAGATTAACCAACTGTCTTTACTTAGACCCTCTTTTTCTCCTTAAAATCCAGTGGGAAAAAGAGAAACCACAGTGAAGAACAGCTCTACTCCCATGGACGCACAGACTGTGGATGTGTCCATGTCATAAATTTTCAATATTTTTAGATTTATCAAAAGCCTGTGACAATTCCCTCTCTCCTGTCCTCTCCAGATAAGCCTGATCCTCCAGCGAAGGTCCCAGCCGCCTCAGACATCCGGCGCTCCAGCCTGACCCTGTCCTGGTACGGCCCCACCTACGACGGGGGCAGCGCCGTGCAGTCCTACAACCTGGAGATCTGGGACTCTGTGGGGAAATCCGGCCAAACATAACAAGAGGAAGGTGGGGTTCTTCAGCAGCATCAGAACACATCTGCAGACAAAAAATATATAGAAATTTAATATAATTACAACAATAATAATAAATGTATATTGTATGATATATTACAGTCCCTCACAAAAGTCTTGTCGCTTATCCATATCCATAAGCGACAAGACTTTTGTCAGGAACTGTACAATACCAGTCAAAAGCTTGGACACACATTTTTCATTTGATTTCCATGATTATTATTACATTGCAGTTTTTCACTTAAAGCATCAAAACTGTGACTGGACACACAGGAAATGTAGCAAAAAAAAGTCAACTCAAAATAACTGAAAACTTGTTCTTTGGGAGAAGGCAAAGTGTTTGCAGTGCTGTCAACAAAGCAAACAGTGGTTAGTGTGAGGATTTTAATTTAAAATATAAAAATAGTTTAGTTATAGAGTTATTTTCACTTTTTTTCTTTATAGTTTCCTATATGTTGCATCATATAAATCTAGTAAACATAAATGGTGTGTTCAAACTTTTGACCGGTAGTGTAGACTTGCTATATTGACTGAAGCTGACTAAAGTTTTGGCTTTGTGCGCGATACATAAAATACAGTTTAATCTGAGTACTGTGGTCTGTGAAACTGGTTTAGCATTTGCCAGACAACGAGAAGGTCCCGAGTTTGAATCGAGCCCCATCTCACACTGGCTTTGTGTCAGTGAGCATAGTTGTCCAATGTCCAGGTCACTGCTACGTCTGACATCAAAAATGCCGCTGTCCAATGTTATTTTTCCGATTTTGGAAAACATCAAATTTAGTTTTTAATGAACGCATTTATCTTCAGAATTGAGTTAAGATGGAAAAACTTACCAGAACAAGGAAAGTACTGCCAGAATTGTGTTTTTTGAAATAACATTAAACATTAATTTGGCTGTTTGTTAGGGCAAAGTACCTCACAATACAATACTTATCCCAATACAAAGTCCATCAATAAAAAGTTCAAACATTATGAGACTTTCTGGGCCAACTACAATCAGTAAATAATCTACATTACATTACATTACATCACTTTATATGTCTAACCAGTTTATTGACTGAACCGATATTTGGAAGCTGATACCAAGACAATTTTTCAATATCATTGCCTTTATCTAATACCACTCTTTCATTTGGTATTCAGAGAAGAGTTTCTAATAAAAGGAATACATGCAATTTTAGCTTTGAAACAGTCCAGTCCAATCAACTTTATTTATATAGCGCATTTCATAAATTAACTGTATCCAAAGTGTTTCTCAAATACATACCAAAAGAAATAGCACATAGCATTAATAAGAAAAATAAAACAGAGCTCTTGCAATGAGTGTGTGTATTTTTTGTACTCCAATTAGAAATAAATGCCTAACAGTGCAACAAAAACAAAGCTATTACATATGGTCTGACGGTGGCTCCAATTGACATACAGAGAGACGGGCAATAGTTTTTCAAGGTAACTGCTGCAATGAGCCTCGTTATTTTGGTCTTAAAATGTTCGGATTAACCCTTTTTACATGATGCTAGTGTTAATACTATTTATAATATAGAGTCTGGCTCCAGATTCGCTCCTGTGACCTTTACCTTTGCCAGCTTCATTTAAGTGATGCTGAAGGCTATAGATGACGTCATACTCGCTTAGTCCACTCTTTTATACAATCTATAATGGTTGTTCACTATAATATGTATGCAGCTTGATGTATAAGTATTGAGAAAACAGCAGTTCATTGTGACTCACTAATTTATTACAACAACAACAAATCTGGCAATTAACATAAATACATATTTTATCCAATATTTGCCTTATCTTTGCTGCATGAGCAAAAGGAACAGGAAGAAGATAAATCTTATAAACCCTGCACTTTCCACGGAGAAACCCCCCCTAAACAAAACAAAACAAAACAAAAACGAATAATAATAAAATAAAATAAACATTTCATTAATAATCATTCCCCAGCCCAAAAACCAAACCAAGTCACCAAAGAGCCATATGTATGTTACAGTATCTCTCTTGTGCTTTCATTAAATAAAAAAAATTTCCTTAGTCATATAGTCCTTCATTATTTTATTTTTATACATTTTCTTAAATTTAGAAACACTGGTGCATCTTTTAAAGTCGTGATTTAACAAGTTCCATATCTTGACTCCGTACACAGAGACACATTTCTGTTTTAATGTCGTCCTTGAGAACACAGTTTGTTAAACATATTGTCTTCTATGGTCCTCCGAGATGAACGTAAAAAGATTTTGTAGAGCTTTGGGTAAATGTCTTGGTTTAGCTCTCTACAGAACTAACAAAGTGTTAAGATCAACTAATTCTTTAAACTTTAGTTGATTAGACTTAACAAAGAGATGACTAATTAATTATCATTAATCTGTTCTTAAACGGCACAGAGAGAATGGGGCAGTACTAAAAAGTATCGCCACTGAGAGAATTGTTATAGTGGACTCGACATATATATTCAGGCTCATCGACAAATTTGGGGGCCGAGGGCAAGAAGCCTGACATTGACCCCCCCTATTAGTAATTAATAGGAGGACGTTTCAATTCTGGGCCCCTAAAACCCTGGGGCCTCAGACAACATGTCCCTTTGCCCCTCCCTGTCTACTGCCCTGGATATATTTCCCATCCCTAATCATATGTTTTGGTATATTTCTCACACCACTGTTCTTTATATTTGTGCATGTTTTTCAGAACCTCCTTCCCGAGCGCCAGTACAAGTTCCGAGTGCGGGCGGAGAACGTCTATGGAGTGGGGGAGCCCAGTGCAGAGTCAGAGGCCGTCACTGTGGGGCTGGTGGATGATGGTGAGATATAAAACCAAGTCAGGATAACTCCAGAGTCTGATGTGGTTTTGGACCCACACTACAGCACAATGCCAAGCTGACAACCAGATATTTAAACTTTGAAATGTTCAGTTTGATCCTGCAAAGATAAAGTCAAGTATATAAAACAAAACTGGTCAGGATCACCAGTTGTGTAAAGGTTAAAAAAGGTTGCCAAGAAATTCTGTCATTTACATCAGACAAAAACAAAAATGCAACAGAGCTACCAGTTTCATAGGTCGCAGTTGTGCTGCTAAATTATATAATGGTACAATAGTAATAGGCCTCTAATTAACAACATTTTAGATTTTCAGCTCTGTATGTATAATTCAGAAATCCATTGGTGTGGTACTTGGATGTCACTGGTTGCTCCTGAGCTGCAGGTTGAAGATTGATTAACATACTACATATATTATAAATAGAAAAGCACATTTCTTGAAAAGGAGTTGGAAGAAGAAAAGCTTTTATTAACCCCTATTCATTACAAAGTTTCAAAATGTGATTGCATAAGCAATCACATTTTGATTGCATAATAGTTGCAGAATAGTTTAATGCCATACTGTGAAACATTCCAGGCAAAGCAATAACATCTCCACAGGGAAAAGCACTTGACTGACCCTCCATCAGAAAAGTTACACAAAGGAACCTTTAAGCGACTTAAACTAACTGCACTAACATGTGTCCTGACAGAAAACCTGGAGGAGGCCGAGGTGGAGGAGGAGGACGATGGTACGGAGCTTTTTAATTTTGTTTTTAATTGCATACAACTAATAATCTTTTCTATATAAAAATAGTAATACCGTATTTTTTGGACTATAAGGCGCATCTAAAATCATGACATTTTTCCACGATACTGAAAACACATAAACGGCAGAATTGGACTTTTCTTGAATGTAGCCAAAGATATAAAATTTGGATCAAAATTGAGATTATGTGGAATTGAGAGTAGACGCAACATAGAACATTTTATGGGTTGGGTTCATAGGATATTGTAACATTTGAGAATTCCTATAGTTTAATTTAATTCTGCAGTGAAATTTGCTGGTTTATGGTTTATATCTCTGTACTTACTGAGCCTATATGCACAAAACAAAAACTGGCACAATGTTCAATGTCTTCTCTGTCAGTGTAAAGAAAATAACACCAAAGTCATGATTGTTTTCAGCTAGAAGTTTTTTTTAACAAATTTGTGGAGATAGTCAAAACTAATTTTAAGGTTCAACATGTATGGATTTCTATTTTAGATATTTCTTTCAAACACAGTAAATCTCCTGCAGAGTTATGATAGTTCCTTCACTCCATCTGAAATTCTGACTTCATTATTATGAAATACTAGACCCTGAACTCAACAGGAGAAAATGTTGCTAACAAATGATCATTGAAAGGGGAGCAGCAGTGTGTGGATTTGATTTACCTGCTGTTAAATGTTGCTTGAAGAGTCATTAGTAACTCTGGTGTTTCAGACGCAGAAAAGGAGCCCGAGTACAGAGACGTGACCATCAGGGCGGACCTGAAGGTGAAGGACCTGTACGACGTGGAGGAGAGGCTGGGAACGTAAGAACGCATACGAGCCACACACACAAGGATTTAAAGATGCACTGTGTAACTTTTGCAATAGGAGTTTGTCGCCGTAACTGCCCCCGAAGGCACGCTATTATGCATTTACTCCATTACAGGGCGTTTAACTGCTCGAAAATACTTTGACAAACATGGGACAGGATCGCCTCTGTGCAGATCTGACTTGTAACTTGACCTGACATGATCATTTGAGGACATATAAAGCAAAGCGATAAGATCTCCATGGAAACAAGCAGGTCCTAAACTCGCCACTATAAAAAAATGACTTAACGCACCTTTAAATCTAAATGAAAGTTCAGTATGACTAGTATAGATTGTACTATTTGATCAAAAACTCAATGATTACACCTGTTACCAAGTTACAAGTCAGATCTGTGGAGAGGCGACCACACACTTGCATTTTTTTAGCATTATAAAGTCAGTTAATCAAATAAAAGTGTTAATAAGTGATCATTTATTTTAATCCAACAGTGTGGAACATACCACGCAAAGCAATAGCATCTCTATGGAGACAAGCAGGTGGCAGAAAAGTTACACAGTGCAACTTTTTAATATTTGAGACATTATAATCCTGTTTAAATTGATTGTTTGGATCCATACTACGCCGATATATTATGTTTTCCTGCGCGTGTCTGTGTTTTTCAGGGGTAAGTTCGGTCAGGTCTTCAAACTGGTCGAGAAGTCCACAAAGAAGATCTGGGCAGGGAAGTTCATCAAGGCGTATTCAGCCAAAGAGAAGGACAACGTGAGGCAGGAGATCAGCATCATGAACAGCCTGCACCACCCCAAACTCGTGCAGTGCGTGGACGCCTTCGAGGGCAAGTCCGATATCGTCATGGTGCTAGAGCTGTACGTACTCAAGTCTTAAGTCCTGGTCTAGTTCTGGGTTAGTCCAAGTTAAAGGGCCCATATAATACAGTTTCCTCATCAAAAACAGACCTAGAGACAGACCTTTGTTTGATTAATTTAACGCACAAACTTCTCAAACAGAAAAACACTCTGTTCCAACTTGTGATGTCCTATCATAATAGAGAAGGGGCTCCACTGTGTTCTTAAACTCCATACTCCTTCACTAGAATCATTTGGATAATTTTAGCCCTGGGATTGCAGATCTCTACTAAACAAAAGCTAAAGGAGAACATAAAAATAAAAACTACCACTACATGACATCACAGGGTGCACTTTGAACTTGTAGACAGACTAGTAATAAAGGATTATTCAAATGTGTGTGTAAGAAGCAAAACGCAACCTCATGTATGTGTTTTATGAGGTAATAATTGATTTAAATATCTTACAAGTTTTCTTTTTTGATTGGAAACTGATGCCGGTAAAACAAAATTACAAGTTCCTGATTAAAGGGGATTTTGTTTTGCCTGCTAATTATAAAGAATTTTTGGAAGTAGATGGTAAGTGTTACGGGTGTGCTATTAGCATGCTAGTTGTTCTTGTTGTTGTAATGATGACAAAAAAGTAATTGTGATGAATAATTACGATTGTTAGGAAAAATGAGATGTAAATTTGGACTGCGGCAAACTTTTTAAAATGAGCTAGTTCTGTTTTTCACGTTTTTAAGACATTCTGGTACCAGCGCCTTCAAATACCTGTGCAGGTGAGGCAGCATTCACTAAGGCAATAACATAATTATATTTAAAAGTTTCTAAAAAATCAAAGTAATATTCAGAAAAACACGAAAACCTGTCATATCCATTTTACCACCAGGTTTTGATGCATTGTTTTTACAGCTTGAGGTCCAGCTGTGAGGGGAATGTAGCAGCTATTTCCTCTGCTAAATATAGGAGACCAATGGAAACATGACAATTTAGATTTTTGATGTTTTTCTATTAAACTTTTGCAGCCCTATGACAGAGGTCAGGTAGTTCAGGCAGTACCAGAAAATACAGGTTTACTTACTAATTTCACTGTGCAGCTTTTTTGGTGGAGGTTCCATGGAAATGTTAAGTGGTTAGACAGAAATGTTCCAGTGTATGGCATTGAACTGATCTATCTCCATGGAAACAAGTAGGTGCTTTAAAGGTGCTGGACTTGAACTAGTCCATTTTAAACTCTTTGCAATGGTTCAAAGTTATTCCTTTCTTACCATAAGTATTCAGAGGCCAAATTGGCGTGTACCATCAGGCTAAAGCTAACGACAACTAGCATGCCAACCTCGCTCTTCCTGATTATCAGACAATAAAATGCTTAATAATTAAATGCAGACAGAACACAGCAGTCTTATTTTTATCTCAGTAGTATCTTACTATAAAATTTAGCTCAAATATATGAGACGAAAGTAAGTAAAGCTTCTATTGTTATACTGTGGAATATAAAATTTTTCATTGTTTAAAGTCTAAAAAATTTAAACGTTCCATTTCTCTTTTATTACAGTATTTCAGGAGGAGAGCTGTTTGAGCGGATCATTGACGAAGACTTTGAGCTGACAGAGAGAGAGGTGATCAAATACATGCTGCAGATCATCGATGGAGTGAGCTTCATCCACAAACAGGGCATCGTGCACCTGGACCTCAAACCAGAGAACATCATGTGTGTGAACAAGACCGGCAGCAAGATCAAACTCATCGACTTCGGCCTTGCCAGGAGACTAGGTATAGAAATGACCAACAACTTTGTTCTTGGTTGCCATGGCGAAATACACACTTTGCAATTGAAAAATGGAACTTGGCTCTAAATTAATCTCTGTATTTGCTGGCTTGATTGGCCTCAATGGTCTGGAGTCGAATGGTATGGTGTCCCTTTGTCCACTTTATATATTACTTGTATATATACTGACAGTCAATAGAAACTTTCAGGTAGGAGTGTATGAGTATTTCTATTTGTTCGGGGGTTTTAAGTGTTCCTTGTGGATTTGTTGATGTCTTCAGAACATGTTGAGTTGTCATGTTGTCACGGTTCATTGCACACGGGATGGGTTCTTTTCAAATATGGCCCAAACTCCCATGGTGCAATACTCAATGCTACACCAACAATTTGAGGATTGGTTTTGGAGCCTTTATAAAGGTTCAAAAATTGCCGCCATTATTAGTCCAGTGAAAGTCGTCATGCCACGTCTATCACGTGAACAGCGTCTCCGGGCGTTGGCTCTGCTGGAAGAGCTTGAGCTACAGTGAGATCGCCGGGCGTATGGGCTGTTCCCACAATCACAAACCTGTATGTGCCGAAGGATGGAGCCTGCATCAGTGTGAATGGAGCTCAGACCCACTACTGACTGTTGGGACGAAGTGTTTGTTAGACGCCATTTTCTTTGGTTAAGTTTACCGTGTTTAACTTATTCGTTACACTTTAAATTTTGGTTTATGCATGTCAGCAACCTCAAGAAATTATTCATATGAAACAGAAACATTTTTGGGCTATAAAATAAAACCTATGTTAAAAAGTATGGTCTCAAAGTTTTCATTGACTGTCAGTGTAATATACAGTCAAGGCACACACCACATTCTAAATCAAGCTGGTACTTTTGTAATTGTGCACCCTCATCAGAACATTTTTGATAACTTCTTCCTTTTTACTTTGTATAGAAAACGCCGGCACCCTCAAGGTGTTGTTTGGGACCCCTGAGTTTGTGGCCCCAGAGGTGATCAACTATGAAGCCATCAGTTACCCGACGGACATGTGGAGCATAGGAGTCATCTGCTACATCCTGTGAGCAATACATGTGCACTCTACATACAGTTTATATGACCGTTTACCTAAGAAAAGACAGAGTAGATAGAAGTCCTTTGGCTTTGACTCTGCACTTCCCATCTCACTGACACTGGAGATGTAGTGCTTTGCCTCAGGTGTGCCGGTAGCTGTGCTTTGGCGGCATCTGGTGGTGTGATGCATGTATTACACTCTGGCTTTTCATCGTCACATTTGGAACTGAGGTGCCACATGTACTTTTTCTTTACACAGACTTGTTTTAATTTTGATGATAAATAAGTGTGTGCTGAAATTCCTTGTTCACCTGTGACCTAATAGCCTAACAGATTTAATTAGTTACTGGATATACACAAATATAACAGTATTAACCTTAGAGACATTGTGAAAGACTAAAAATTTGCCTTTGACTTTTACATACCTTGGCTTTGATATTACATGCAGGTTAATTCTGTACTCTTGTCTTTTGTGCATTTATGTTTCTCTCTTATTCTCCCTTCAGTCTTTCGGGTCTGTCCCCGTTCATGGGCGACAACGACAACGAAACCCTGTCCAACGTTACCTCGGCAACCTGGGACTTCGAGGACGAGGCTTTCGATGAAATCTCAGACAACGCCAAAGACTTCATCACCAACCTGCTCAAGAAGGACATGAAGTACTGAGAGCGGTCACTGGGGGGAGCCGTTCTGCGCGCTGGGGTGGTTTTATGCATGTGTTTTTTGTGTGTTGCAGGACTAGACTTACCTGTGCCCAGTGCTACGAACACCCGTGGCTCAAACAGGACACCAACACCATGAAGGCCAAGAAGCTGTCCAAAGAGAGGATGAAGAAGTACATTCTCAGGAGGAAGTGGCAGGTAAGAACATACAAATTCACTGTTTATCCAGTAAGAGTACCAGTATTTCAAATCTATTACAAAATTACAAGTCAAATGTACAGTGGTGGTCAAAATGAGTACTCAAGAAAACGTAAAAACGCACACTTGAGTGACTGTTGATGTTTCTGTTGCAGCTTGTGGAGAGGGTTTTTGTGCGTTTTTGTTTTGGTTTTGTTAAATATTAAAATTAATAAAAAGGAAATATAAAAGATAAGTTAAAATAGGTTAAAAAATAATACTGACTAACTTGATTTTTATTAGCACTGTTACTTCAAAATAGTAGTATTTAAGTTTTAGTAGAAAGCGCATTGTGAAGTAAAAGTTACTTAATATAAAAGTACTTTATTGCTACTTACTACCCACCCCTGGAAATGTTCCTTTCAGTGATTGTGTCCTTATATCTTTCTCCCACAGAAAACAGGCCATGCAGTGAGAGCCATCGGCAGATTATCGTCTATGGCCATGATGGCAGGAGTCAGCGCCAAGAAAGGCTCACCCACAGAAGGTCTGCACAGCCTTTAGTACAGAAAGAAAATCTGTTAAAAAGTTAATTACTTCCATATTTCTTTGTACATTTAAGTATAAGTTATTTCTGTATAAATTGCAAAACTCTCTAATGATGTTGAAAAGAATAAAAAAAACTGTCTTTGCTTGTGTTCAGAGGATAATCAGTTCCTGGAGTGTTTGGAGTACGAGCAGAAGACCGAGTGTAAGCCGACCTTCAGCTCCGTCATTAAAGACGTGGAAGTGGTGGAGGGCAGCGCCGCCCGCTTCGACTGCAAGATAGAAGGTACACAGTGCGCCGACTACCTCAAGGGCGGCTTTTTACTCTCATGTAACAGTCAGAAATGGAGTCTTTCAGCTGTTATGGCTACATTTTTCTTAAACAAACTGTATTCCAGCCAGAGAAACATAGTCTAGGCCAGAACAGACAACACAAGTCCAGAGTGTTCATACAGTATCTCTGGCTTCAGCGCCTCTTCTTTCAATTCTACTTTTACATATTTTATAGCACGTCTTAGCTGTTCTTTTTTTTTTGGTACTAGAGATTAGGGTTAGGGTTAGTAAGTAGTATTAATTGCAAAGATCAATCTGATGTGGCTCCTCATGTATTTACCATAAGTGCTTTGCCAGGTTTTAAAATCAGCAGCTCCAATAAACTTTTTGACTTTGATAACTCCCAACTTCCAACATTCAATAAGTTTGGACCTAATACTTACCATATATCCAGTGTGTATAACCCTCTGTAAAACCGGGTGTACACCGTGTGGTATTTTTGATCATTTTACTCAGCCCCATCTACTGAACAAATCACAGGGTTTAAAAGTTCACAGCTCACGTCATTGTTCTCACACTATACGAACTACTTCAACTGTGAAACCCTCACTGGACTTCAAACAGGTCTGATATTCTTGCGACCTACAATTGTCGATCTGGAGCTGGTCTTGAGGTATTAATCAGTTCTCGTTACTCCATGTATACTACACGATTACCGTATTTTTCGTGCTATAAAGTGCACCGGATTATAAGGCGCAGTATCAAATAATATGTCAGTTGTGTCATTGTCCACACATAAGGAGCATCGGATTATAAGGCACAATAAGAGAAACAAAACACGTGTCGGATAAATCGAACTTTATTCAGGTAATTTACAATAACTCTCAGTTGTAGCTAACACAAAAATACAAGTTTAACAGTTGGTGATTTGGGCATCAAACATGCCCGGATCCCTCTCAACATTGTTCAGTTTTAACACTAAAATACAAAACCTGAAATCTGCATGGTAATGGTGGCATTTTGGGTCCTTGTACAGCACACGGCAGAACTACCGGTATGTTGCACAGTCGCCCTATATGTGGCCAACATATTACTCCTCCTGACTCGCCCACTAATACGTTATTAGACTAATGTGGACAACATCAAATTGGCACTGGAAGGCGCACTGGATTATAAGGCCACTGTTGATTTTTGAGAAAACGTAATGATTTTAGATGCACCTTATAGTCCAAAAAATACAGTACGCCAAAACACGGCCCGATCCTAAAAACAGTCGCATAAGTGAAAAATCGTCTCAAAAAGGGCCAAAAATCGCACAGTTTCCGCCCGGCTTAAGTGTCCACAATTCTGTCTCTTATTCGACTCCAGGTTACCCAGACCCAGAGGTGGTGTGGTACAAGGACGAGCAGCCCATCAAAGAGACCAGGCACTTCCAGATCGACTACGACGAGGAGGGAAACTGCAGCCTGGTCATTTCAGAGGTCACTATGATACACTTTCATTTTGTATTTCATCTTTACATTATTTTTATCTATTAGCGTTGTGTTAAGTTCTGTTTCAACCGTCTGTCCTCCGTAACCTTCAAATTACCGACTCAAATCTACCTGCTCAGGTGTCGGGGGACGACGACGCCAAGTACACAGTGAAGGCGGTGAACAGTCTCGGGGAGGCCACCTGCACGGCTGAACTTCTGGTGGAGGTGATGGCCGGAGAGGAGGAAGAGGAGGAGGAGGAAGAGGAGGAAGAGTGATGGAGTGGAGTAAAGGAGGAGTCTGAAGAAGTCTGGGTCCCCACAGGAAGAGCTCTTAAGCAGGATATAGAATGGCCATAAGAATCAATGCATTTACAAAGGTTAATGCTAGATAGTAAGCTCCGGAGGGACTGTCTGCTGTGATTGGTCATTAAAAGTGAAATTATAGTTACTATTTAGGTTAGGAAATTGTTAATGGTTTCAGTTTTGGGTTATTCTAGCCAAATTTCATAGCAACAGCATTTCATAGCAACAGAGGTGACTAGCTAGCAATAACCATTTGAAATATTTAAAGTGGAACTCTGTGAATTTTCTTCTTTTTTTCTTTTTTTTTTAAAGCAAATTTTATCATAACTTTTGAGGATGATGCAAATTGAGTTGCTTTTTAAATATTATATCATTTTTACTTCACCAACACCTACATTGTATTTTATTTTTGAATATGCTTTTTTCTCTAATTCACACTGCACTTTGATTGGTTAAATCTACCTGTCACTCAAATCATGAAATATGCTGACCAATAGGAGGAGTGGGTGGGGAAAAGTTTGAAAAAAAAAAAAAAAGAAAGAAAAGAAAAGCAATGTCATATTTTTCATTGTTCAGAAAAGCACAAGTTCCATTTTAAAATGTTTTTATTGTATTTATTTATTATTAACCTTAAATGTGACTAAATATCCCTAAACTTTTCCTGTGGGGATCTCGTAAATGTGATAATAGGAGCCTTATATTGACTGTTGAACATGCTAGCCTGACGTGCAGACATTTGGTTTGTACTATTTTATTTAACAGCATTAAACAGGGGCTGAGCAAGAAAGAACTTTGAGCCCATTAAACACTTTTGACTGCAGTTTCACTCTTTGGCCACAACAGGTGGATGGCAGTAGTGGGACCCTAACATACTCTGTAACCATTGGTTCAGCTGCAATAACTTAAAGGAACTGTATGTACAGTTGATTTGATTTTAAATTCCATAAACTTTGTCCCCAGATACAAGGAAAACATTCAAATCAGGTGCAGCTTTTATTGGTAACTGTTGTGATACTGCTTTATTCTTAATCCAAAACATTGGACATGTATGTTTGAATTTGATGTTTTGACTCTTAACTATCCAATCAGGATGCAGAATGAGCCCCATATCAGCCTCTCCACTTTCAATTCTGAAATCAAGTTCATTTAAACCTAAATGAACAGTTTGATGTGGATGGTCAGTCCCTAAACCCAGCGCCTGCAGAGCTCGTGCTGAAGCTGCAGTACAGACTGTCCACATACTGACAATGAGAAAACTATACATCTATATATAGGTTAAGGCAGCCCAGGTACAATTGTGATACATTTTTTAAAACAGTCAGAGCACATACAGTTCCTTGCTACCATATTAAAATTTCAGCTTTCAGGTCACTGACAAAAAGAAAACATAATCACAATAAGAGCACAACTTTATCATAACACCATAATAACTGAAGCCGACCTGAAACCTGCCAACACGAGGCCCTGGTGACTTTCAAACCGACTTATTTTTGTTCCATGTTTTGCTGCGCTGCTTTTCTCAAATGTTCTACTGTCTGAGCACTTATTTATACTGTGCCTTTGTTTCCACTGTTGCCTTAATATGAGCCTTAATATAATAAACAGTATATTTCAACTAGGATTTTTTAGGACAGTTACATTTTATTCTAAACATTGTACAAGGTGTAACTGAGAGTATAGTAGTATATACTGGGATTATGACAAGCCAAACTGAATTATGCAACATCTTTCATTCTGTCATTTTCATATCAGTCTTCAGCAGTGTCAAAGTACCTTTACTTCACAATAATATTACTCAAAGAAACTAACTCAAGTAAGAGTAAAAATTATTTGGGGAAACTACTACTTAAGAGTAAGTGTCTGGACATAACATTTGATTTATAATTTTAATGTTACTGCCATTTGAAGCACAGTCATAGGAGCAGTGGTGCAAGAAACACAAATATTAAAATAATTTCATATTGTGAACATCAAGCTTTTGTCACTAGTCGACTTACAGCAGGAAGAGAACTCAAGAGTGTTACACTGTATAATATATTACTTAAGAACCCAGTAAACACATATTATGCAAATTTGCCTTTTTCCCCTTTTTTGGCTTTTCCTTTTGTTAGAACATTGTTCCTTCATCAAAAACTTAAGTTGAGTTTTATTTTGCTTCATTTTGCTTCAAATTCATAAATTTTGAAATTCCCTATTTGATGATGTCACTGTTAAAAGTCCAGACGTTTCCTGCACCGTTTTTAAATCCATAAATCAAAAAATATTTTGTCACTTACCATCAGAACAAAGACACAATAAAGGAAGTTAAAATCATCATAATGAATACCTCATATCAAAAAAATACATTCATTTAAAAATATTTCATAGACTGTTCATTTCACCTGCCTGCACCTGCCTGAGCTCTTTGTCCCTGTCTGAACACTTGTGTTTTCTTAGTGTTGCCACATTCCAGCAGACTGTGTGCTGTTGTTTTCATGTATTTAAGGGCTGCAGCCAAAACCAAAGACTTGCCTTTACCCTTCACCGGAGTGTTCGTGTGAAATGTACTTGTCTCTTTGTGTTCCATGTTTTAACAAATGTTTTATTTTTAGACTTATTTAAAGCACAGATTCATAATTATGGTATTTTTTATCTCTGATGTCTTGGAGATTTCTGTCTGCACTTAATTTTTTTTTTTTTTCACCGGTGTTCCCTTGTCCTCCATCCTACAGCAGTGTCTCACCCGGATTGTATTGTATTAGGCGTTGTATGTAGAAGAGTCATTTTTATAAATATATCTGTTTGATGAACTGCGAATCCCATGTATGAGAACACTACGACTGCAGTTGCACACAGAAACCAAATAAATTTTTATCACAAATAAACAGGCTCTTGCTGTATGGTTTTATATTCTGTCTTTTTCCTTCCGTGTTTCAGTATAAAATCATTATGTTTTAATGGGCCTTGTCTGACCTGCTCTATGTTATGTTCTGTGCTGTCATGTGGTTATACAGGAAGTGCTCCAGCGTGTTTTTAAACTTCCTACACATTCACTAGAATCGTTTGGGTGATTTCAGCCTTGTAACTGCCGATTTCTACTGAAGGAACTGTAAAAAGCAGCTTGAGCTGTTGTGAATGAACAAAACAGCTCCGGGTGTGTTTCTGAGGAGGTAACATGACATAAAGGTCACAAGAGTCACTGTAGTGTAGTTTAGATCACTTTATTCATTCCTCCAGACTACAGGTAATTCATCTGGGCAGCATCAGACAATAAACCCAACTAAAGCTGGAACATTAAACAGAATTTAAACACAATGACTAAATCAACAAGTAAATGACGTGTCAGTTAGTTTTACAGTGAGGTTCACCACTGACCCTCATGAGCTCCTGGCTACAGAGACCTGAAGTCCATTTGTCCATCTCTAATGCAAATATATAT
>KN496310.1:0-11758 GCA_000787155.1 Scartelaos histophorus | reverse complement strand
CTGTCATTTTATCTTTATTACTCAGCCTATTACAACTCTGAATCCCTAAAAGCACCAAAAAAGTAACAGCACTATTAAATAAAAAGCATACCTGGCAGGTTAACGCATTTTGTACTTTTGAGAGTGCAGGTAAAAGTTGTCATACACGACTGTGAAAGATAAATAAGTCACACACTCTGCAGGTTGCCCTAGTTAAGCCTGCAGAAGAGTGAAGGGAGCCTGGTGGTCAAAACAGAAGCGAGTCGGACCAGCTGGCACGCGGGAGCCAACATGTGGGAAAATGACTGATCTTAAACTTGTTTGCGGCACCATGCTGTTTAGAAATTACACTCCAGCATAGTGTTTTTTGATGTGCCAACTTTTCAGATACGTTGCTCAGTCTGGTCCAGCTGCCTCTGACATATTTTATTCACTACTACTTACAATTTATACCTCCCTATATTGATTTGGTAAATATTTCAGAATGCAATAGCCCAACTTTGTGCCGGCGTGAGTGGGTTAGCAAGTTTTGCGATGGTGGGAGTAAGTAGGAGTACTCTAGAGAGAATCTATACAAACGCAGGGAGGGTAAGGAGACTCAATTTCTAGCTTTTTGTGCGTTTGGATGCAGTTTGAAACCATTTATTCATTTTTTTCCGGACAAAATGCAACCCCATATGAACTTACAGCTCTCCAAAGAGAACCTTGCCTTGCCCATATAATTTCAGCCTTTACGATGGTCTAATTATTAATGATTTGAATTTACTTGCAAATAAATAAATAACATAGCGCTATTCTTACTGCTTTAGAGTTTAGATTGTCTTCATGTGTCAACATAATTACGGAGATAAAAGAAAAGAAAAAGAAACTACTGGAGTCACAAATGCACTGTTGGATTATGTGTTGGAAAATATAAAATGTGAATAAAAAATAACTATTTAAAAGGTACAGTATGTAACTTCTCCATGGAGATAGATTTGTTTAATGTGATACTGTTGAAGATTAGGATCTACAGGCCAAATAAGAGTCAGGTTTGTGGAAATGCGCTCAAATGTTTGTCTCACAATACAACCAAAATGAAAAAAGCCTGTTTTAAGCTATTTTTGGGGGCTAAAAAGTGTTGGGGTGCAGCCATGTACCTAATAAAATACAACTTTCTCTGTAGCACTGATCTAAACCAGTATAACAACACTTTTTTGCTATTTTCAGCTATAATTCATGCATTCAAATGTAGCATATAATGGGAATTAATTCACAAATACATAAAATCAGAGTCTCTAAAGCAAAGATGCCCATGTGTATTTCCAAAAGCCAAAAGAAAGCCTAGCATATCTGTTATAAACACTACAAGTAAACATGGAATTGTACCATTTGAATCAGCTTTTGAGAACGTGGGTTGTACAATATCAAACAGGGGTTTTGTTTTGAGCTATTCAATAAGTTCCTGTTTAGAGAGAATCTACTTTGGCACTGTTCTGCACAACACTCTCCTATTTGTCTTGCTGTTGGCTACTCCCCCGTCACTGCTGTTGCCGAGAACAACCAAAAGAGCAGACAGAGCTGTTGGCCCAGATGTAGCATTTAATATAAATTCTGACTTATCTGTCTTATCTACTCCACCTTTCACTCTGCAAAAAAACTGCGGTGCGGGCGCTAGGAGGTTAAGATATTGACAAACTTTGGGAAGTCGCTATAGACTATGATGGGTGGCTGGAGACTTTTAACGGGATAACTTATAGTTCATCGAAAAACTATAAAGGTCAAGGTATACTTTATTGTTCCCATATACAGACATTTCTTGTGTGTATTGACCCATCTTTCAAAGCTGCTGGGGCAACCTGTCAAAAAAAATGTAGCATAATACTGGAGCCTAAGAGATTTTTTTGGGATGTTTTTATTGCAGCGAAAGATTCATATTCTTACTGTGAGTGGGCTTGCACCTCCACAAACCTGACTTTTACTTAGGCTGGATAAGGGCGTCCACTTGGCTATAATATTCTACAGTGTGGCATATCTCTATCTCTTTTGAATATATATATAAATGGATATAGCTGTTGGCTGTCATGTTCCGAATAGGAAATGCACATGGGAGTGCTTCCCAATCCAATTTACTTTACATTTAAAAAGCTGTCACCCTTCTCTCTATAACTCCTGCGGTGATCCTTTGGTCTTAAAATGTTCGTATAAACCCGCTCTACATGATCCAGATTATTTTCCTAATATTCCTAATATTGAGCTCCAAATTCGCTCCTGTAACTGCTGCCTTGTGAGCTTCATTTGACTGGAGCCCAACGCTATATGGGTGTCATCCAGAAAGTCATGCAATGTTGCTTTAAAATAATGAGAAAAATTACATTGTAGTCACTAATGCCAGCGGTCCCCAAACTTTTTTGGACCACGGACCGGTGTAATGTCAGACAATATTTTCAGGGACCGGCGTTTAAGGTGTGGCGGATAAATACACAAAATAATATGATATGAGTTGCATTCCAAGTGGCGAAGCAGTTTTGAGGGCTTCATTGCCTCATTCGAGAGCCGGTCGCTGCATATTATGCAGAGCTGCTCGGTGCGTGGGAATCTCCTGTTGGGATAAATCCGTATTTTAAGTGGGACTCCTGATATTGGTTTATTGTTTTAGAACTAATATGTTTTATTTGTGTTTAATGAGTATTTATTTTATTATTATATTATTATTGTTGCTTTTAGTATGTATTTGTGCAGCACTTTGGAAACTGTTGTTTATGAAATGTGCTATATAAATAAAGTGGATTGGATTGGATTGGATATTGTCTATTAAATGTAGCTTTCCTTTTCTTGGAAGTCGTAGGCTCCTCTTCTGTCTCCTGGCTGGGCCTTTTCCCCTTTGCAAAGAAACTTTCCAAAGACGTTTGTTTTTACTCATTTTGCTGCTCCTGGGTTTTATTTTAGCAATAACCTATCACATGACTGAGAAGAGTGCCTGGACCTGCGTCAAGAGTGACATAGACGGATGTAGAGAATCGGGTCATTTTTCAAAATAAAATATCTTTCAGATTCCAAAATAAATAAAACGGAAGTAATGTAAGTTATTTATTCTTTCTGTGCAGCCCGGTACCAAATTACCCACGGCCCGGGGGTTGGGGTCCGCTGACCAACGCAATTCTGTGTAAATCTGTGCTTGCCTGCTAAAAGTATCAGAATCATTCCTTAATTGGTTGTTATATGACATTGGTTCCTAAGTTCCACAAAATAGGTCGTATATAATGCTAAATAAACTGTCCAATAAGCACCAAGAGTCTATTTGCAGTCCCCCTTTCTAATAAAAGACCGACTTTTCAAACAAACTACCTAGGGTAATACGTACAGCAATGCAATCCTTAAGACCACTGGAATACTTTCTGCACTACTTCTTAAATTCAGTCTAAATGATGATGAGGCAGAGAGGAAAGTGCGATTCTCCGGGTCACGAGCTCAGATAAACTCGGAATGAAAATTGAAAATGTCTTGGGCGCTCTCAAATCCACACACTCGCTCTTTGCTGGTGAGAGCGACAATGGTCAAGTGGGTTTATGCATCGTGGCACCAAGCCAGCCGGAACAGGGCGGGCATTTACCGACGCGCTTTGGCATATAGACAAACACAATGAGGGCGCTGTTGAACCCTGCGAAGGTCACTAGATGCTCAATGTTCTGCACTGATTGGACATCATTCACTGTGTCTGGTTTGAGCGCGCGAGACATGGTTAGCGAGCATCCATCTTATTGTATCTGATCCACTTATTCCGGCAAATGGCCTGTGCCGGATGAGCAGTAGTTTTTACCCAGGTTTATGGATCATTGTTAGGGCTGATTCATGCCTCATGTGGTTTAAATGCAGTCCGAGAGTGCAGTGTTCTTATCGGCTTGCTGCAAATGCATTGTACTTACATTTTCTTCTGTCGATTTGCTCAGAATAAATAGGCTAGTATGAGCAACGTTGGATGTGTTAAATAAGACTGATTGGCTGGACATGAAATTGAGGCTGCACAACATATCCCAATCTTGTCAGAATCACTATTATCAATTTGCAAAATCTGCAGTTATTTAGATTTAGAATTTATTTTTCAAAGTACACATGTCATATTTTGTCATGTAGAAAAATCGTGTTGTACAAACATGTAAAATTCATGGTAGGATTCTTACATTAGTTTATCAGTTACTCTTAAATTTTAATACTCCTGAAGTTGCTTACAACGTGCACTCAGAACAGAATCCCACTTTTTAAACATATATTTCAAATTTAACCGCAGCTGCAATATTTATCAGAGATCATCTAAAATAAAATCATGCAGCCCTATTTCAAATGTCACATAAATATTATTCATGCTCAAGTGCATATGAAAAATAGAGGCTTATTTAGGCTTATTTAAATCATATTGAATGTATGATTATTGGTGCTTTTTTGGCTTTCTGACAGTCTGCAGACTAATAAAATTCAATACAGATAGGAGACAGCTAAAATTTATATTGTTAAATGCTTTTTAAAAAAATATTATATAGTTTAGGGTCTAGTGACTAAAATAAATGATGTAGTATTAAGTAGTAAATGTATATACTGGATATTTGAGCATTAAGACACGTATCTTGCACAAAAAGTGGACTTATGAGCTTATTTCACAAGTAAAAATATTCATCTCACAAGCGTGTTCATGTGCATTTGATCATTTATTTCGCTGCAAATTGTTTTTATGGGTTGATATTCTAAAATGAGGGCATGTAATTGCAATTCCTTGACTTTGTGCCGTCTAGTGTTACAAGTCTATTCTAGTGTAATGCGCTCTCTTCCAGCTTGCACATTGTTTTGTATTGTATGTACGTGATCTTTGCACTCGCATGACTCTCTATAGGCCCTGTGCAATTGTATGAAATAATTGTGGTTCACGATGTACAATTTTCCAGGATAATTTGCATGGTAAATTACAGTCTATTTGAAAACGCTCAAACCGGTGACCTACTATTATAATGAGTGTAAAATCCAGGATGGGTCATATCGTTCACATGTCTTCCATTCCATTGAGTGCAGCGAAATGTCACGTTAAAGTATGAATATAGTGAGAAATAATCAGGAAAACAAGGGAATTTCACACGTGTAAGGAAATATGCTTATAACTCTATACAGCGCACAGGGGCAAATAGGGACAAATATAATGACGTCATAATCCTCATCAAGCAAAAATGATTGATGATTTCTGTTTTAGTGGAGCTAGACACTGTGTTCTTTCATTGTCCTTAAGTATGTCTGCTAATGAGATGAGTACAGTGTTCGTGAAAATAAATGGTTGCTTCATGGTCAAATAAAAGACTTCCTTAGTGAGTGTGTTATCTTTAGAAATTGTAATAACGTGTATATAATTTAATA
This sequence comes from Scartelaos histophorus, assembly GCA_000787155.1. Classification (NCBI taxonomy): domain Eukaryota; kingdom Metazoa; phylum Chordata; class Actinopteri; order Gobiiformes; family Gobiidae; genus Scartelaos; species Scartelaos histophorus. The sequence goes on along the minus strand of KN496310.1, from coordinate 6,403 downwards.
TTTATTCATGGTGTTGATGTCAATGTCTCGTGCTTTCAAAAAGAACTTCAGTAATGCATTGTTCATCTTAAAACAAACGTAAAAGTGCATTGCAAAAGAGCACAGTGACTTTCCTGGTGGAGGGTCTATGACCTGCTTGTCTCCACGGAGATGTTATGGCTTTTCCTATAATGTTCCGTGGTATGACTTTAAACACAATCTAGCATTTATTCATTATGCTCAAAAATTCAATGATTCTCTCTGTGAACAGGAAAAGCAGAAAAGTTGTGCATTTCATCTTTCCAAAGTTTCCAAGTTCCAAAAAAGTTAAAAATGGCTTCTGGGTGGAAGGCACAACATCTTGAATGAAAAAGCAATGTCCAGATGATAAGTACTGAAACCTTCTCAATTTAGAACCACTCCTGAACAAATGAGGGATTGTACTCTCTAATTACAAGTACTTTTTTACTGCTGAAAAAAGATCTTGAAAAACATGCATTCAACAGTGAGCAGGGAATCCTCCCCCAGATCTGACCTGTAACTCCGCTTGTGGCATCACATACTTGTCTCCATAGAGATATATACATTTAATGCCATACTCTGGAGTATTTGGAGTCAAGTAATAAACTCTTGTACTGTGGGGTGATATAGAAATTAGATTTTGTTGAAAATGATGGATGACCCTGAGGTCCTTTATTACATAAAACTGTCTCTTTTGAGCTTTAAATCATATTATAATGCTGCTGCAAGGAAAAAAAAAGTGTCCTTTATTTCATTCACACATGTTTGTGTAACCCTTTAACATGTTCAGAGCTAGCTTTTACCTTTAGTTCAGTAGATTGGCTATTCCAAGGCCAAAATCATCCAAATAATTCTAGTGAAGAATTATTACTACATACTAGAATTTTGTTAAAATTCTAGTATGGAGTTTTAACAAATGGAGCACTTCCTGTATCAACACATGACATCACAAGGCACAACAAAATGTTTTCTGTTTAAGAGAAAAACTCTACTGCATAAATATGGAGGGTCTGTTAAACATGTGTGAATATACAAAACACAACTCCAGGAATGTTTGTGATGAGACAACATTAAAACAGAGGTTAGAGAACAGTGCAATACCTCAGTATCCACAGTCATTTCTACACTAATCAAATGTGCATCCAATTGTCTCCGTACAAGCAAAGGTCCAACAGGTTAGACAGTATTGTGCTTCCAACTATTGCAAAATGTGCAGAGACAAACTTCCATCCGTCTGCCTGTGGGGCTGCATTAATGTAATGACAAGAAGAACCTTGGTACCTGCCTGCAATACTAACCATTCCATATAAAAAGTGGAAACCAATATAGTGCTATTAAAAGTCAAGTGAAGGCGGCAGTATTGAAAACGCTGAGGGATAAGTTCTATTATTAAGGATGAGCAGGCAGACTTTGAGCAGATGTGTTTTTTTTTTTCTTTCAATCTCCTCTCTTCTAAAGCATTACAGAAGCATTGAGAGCATTAATAGGGAGAGCCACTACATCTTTGGCCCCAAGTCCTCCCCCTGTTCTCTTGTTAAAATCTTCTTTCTTCGGCCATCTTTGCTTTAAAGTACTATAAGATGTACTAGGACTAAAAACAGGCCTGAACAATTTTGGAAAATGAAATCTATGTGTATGTATTCAGAAAAGCATCGCATTTGTGATTAAATTTGCTGTTTTGGTAGTAGGATTCTGTTCAAAGTCGACAAATTAAACCAGTTCGGGAGCATTTGTGAGAAACAGGCCATCCCGTGCCTTTCAGAACATGATTGTAATGAGCTAAACTAGAGTTAGCAGCTTTTAGACCTGACTAGACACAATACTTTTTACTCTATGCAGAGAAAATGATGTTAGTTAAATATTTGCAGGCATTGCAATTAGATAATTGTGACCATTCAAATTGCAGTTTCGAGTTGGCAGGGATGGTGCAGTTCTACTACGTAACATAAGGCGTCATATCTCTTCAGTGAAAGTTTGCTATGTAAAAATACAATGATTTGGGACATGTACATTTATTGCACTGGCTTGTGATTCCTTTGGCAATAGAAATAAGCACTATTGTATATCTGGCTCTCGTCTGTATCCACGGAAATGTCCTAAAATATTCCATAGTATCCTAATAAACATCTGTCTCCATGGAAACAAGTGGATCACACCACAATGCAAACCAAATTAGAGCTCATATCAGTAAGAATCATATTTTTTTAAGGTATTTATGGATAAGTTTAATGTCATACTGTGGAACATTCCAGGCAAATCTCCATTGTCTCCATGGGGCTACACAGATGATGAACTTCACATTAGAAAAGTTACATACTGCTCATTAAAGTTGCATATTTTTATGTATATTTAAAGGTAAAACTAACATTTTTGTATTGCCAGCCAGTCCATTGTTCAGGTATTAGGTACTAAACTGTGAATATTTTTTCTTGTCCAAATGCATACGCCAAATCAGAAAACATATCCATAAATCAACATTTCGCTGTACATCTCTCACTGCTTAATCTGCACTTATCATTCAAACTTCACATTTTGAACCTCTTATCTGGTCAACAGCAAGAGAGCACAGATCTCCCCCTCACAATGGCCATTATAACCAGACGCAAACCATGTACTTAGACTGATTCACCTTCGACAGACTCAAACATGCAAACTCACAGCGCTCCATCCTGCGCTCCCTGGACACCGGTCAACACCATCTCTCACTGCAAACTGCTTATTCAAACACCTACACGGACGTCTCCCGCTATCATTCAGCCTTTTAAATGACTTCTGACCACAGCCGGAAGATGTACTGTCAAGTTCTGCACGTCTCAGCTACTTTTGTTGTACTTTCAAGCAGATGGGAACATTTAATCTCTGAAATATCTGAAGTTGAAAGGGATGCTGTGCGGTCAATCTGATTTGTGGTTACGCAGAATAAATTTAATTAGTAGTTTGAAGCTACTGACAGCTCGGATTGTCAAAGGTATTGAAAATCAGATACTAATCAATACACAAGTAGTATTGAAACTAGATGATTACAATGAAGTATACAGATTTTCAACAGGAAAATTTTAAAATGTTTTTCAAACTTTTCAAACTATTACAATTAATCTATGTTTGACATTTATATTAAGCATTTGTAGTGTTTTGCATGTACATGATTTGACTATGACCTTAAAATTATCATGTGGTACAACTGAGAATAACCTTAATTTTTTTTATTTTCTAAAATTTGGTTGGGATATTAATCTAAGTTCTAAGTAATATGGACATGATATTGATATGTGAAAACATGCTCTAAAACATGCAGGATATTAATCAAATTCTGAGTAATATTTAACATGATATTGATATTTGAAAAAATGGACATGCTTGGATAATATTTGTTTGTATATTATGGTGAAATATATATTGAAGACAGCTAAAATTGCATGTGGGACTACAAAACACTTCAGGAAATATGCCAAAAATAAATTTGATATAGAGAGATTTTAAAAGGTTTTTAAAAATCAGCAGTTAAAGGTGGATAGTTGCACATTTTAACACTTTAAGTACAAAAAACATGCATAATAACTAATGATTTCTGAAAAAAAAAATGGTTCCATGGAGGTCAGAGTTACTACAAGTATGTGGTGAATTATTATGAAATTTGAACCTTTTAAACTGAAGAAATTGCAACTGGACACACGTCATGTCACTGACCCACATAAAATCAAGTATCAAGTATTTTCCTTAGTAATGAAATCAAATGTTAGTATCGTGACAACACTACTGACGGCACTTGTGACTAACCCTTTTACGGATTGGAGGGGAATGACACCTGCTTGTCTCCATGGAGATGTGACACTGGAAATGTTTCACAGTCATAGACCGTATATATGTATGGATATAGCTAACGCGTTAGCCGTTGCGTGCCAAATAGGAAGTGCTCCAGGAGGCTCTTCCGGCTCCTTCTGACTCTGGCTTTCATTGACTTACATTAGGATCTTGTCGCTCGTCTCTCTGTAACTGCTGCTGTGAACCTCTTCATCTTGGTCTTAAAATGTTCTTATTAACCCGCGACACATGATCCTGATCTTTTTCGCTATTTTGTTAGTCAAAAAAATCCTATTCATAACATAGATCCTGGCTCCAGATTCGCTCCTGTAACCGTTAGCATCGCGAGCCTCATTTGAGCGGAGCTAAACGCTATGAGTGACGTCACACTCGCTTAGTCCACTTTTTTATACAGTCTATGTTCACAGTAGAAGACACAGATCGCCTTTACACAGATCTGCTAAGTTTGCAGTAATCCAAAAAATAAGGCCTGCCATTTATTGGAGAGCCACATAAAAAGGCAGGAATCATGAGTGATCAGAACCCACTGATGCTAACAACAGCCTGACATGTTTTATATTAGTAAAAGCTACTGGCAACACCTGGTTGTTGTAAACATTAAGTATTATTTCATTATTAAACAGCCTCTGATATCAGATTAAACAGAGATGTAATTCAAAGTGAGGTAGTCTCACATATAACCAAAAATTGGCAACCTCTTTCAGCCAACGTGGGCTGCAAAAAGTAAGTCTCTTGCCAGCAAATAGTGGTAAAAAATACAGCAATACTCATCTCAGGTAAGAAATGTAGATATTCATTTCACATTTGTGTGTACTATTAGTCTAGATGTTTACTCACTAACCTGATATAATTATAAATGACTGAACAGCACCATCACAATCTTTAACATGTAATATCATAATAAATCATCGTATTTCTGTAACCTGAGTCATTAAAGCATTTCCCAGAAGTTATGAGTCACTTTGAGGCATCCCGATACTCATACACAGACAACTAAGATGCACTGATCCAGTTTTGTAGGTTACAGTACCAAAATATCTTTAAATATCTGCCTATAGTCGACATCAACCCCTACCAACGCTGAGACTATACACATATATTTTAATCCTTTGAAAAGATGTTTTGTAACTGTTATTTTTCATTTAAAGTTTTTATAGAACAGCTTTGTATACCAGTTTAATATTATGATACAAAGCAAAAAGTGGAGTGCAAAACTGACAGACTCAGTTTTAACATTTTCTCAGGGTTTATATGAGTCCAATCTGTTCTAGAGTAAATTTAAGATTTTTGGAAATGTTAATTAAGTAACACTGGATCAAAGTTCCTGTTTAACACCGAAATCAAGAGTTATATTAACGTTTTGAGAGTAAACTGATAACACTTTATAGGGTTATCCTGATTTAGCGAAACAACACACAGTTTTTTTGGTTTCTTTTTTTTTACACTTTATTTTAGTTAATAGGAGATGAAATTATGTACAAAGTTGGTTCAAACTGTTCTTCTCTCATGGGAGTTTGAGGTGGTGGGTGGGAGGTGCCAAATTGACACTAGTGGAGGTTGAATTAACTTTAGCCATACCAACTCCGGCAAATAACTCCAACTCAAACCTCCATTTAACTATCAAAAAGGTAAAATATCACTTTTTGTGTTACAAACAATTCTGAAATATTTGATTCTGGAATTTTAACCCTCCAGTTTTTGCTGTGTTTTGGACCAACATTGGCCAGTAAATAATCTTATTGTTCCAGACCAAAATTGGAGATCAGCTAAACCAATATCTTGGATATCAAATACACCAATTTTTTTTCAATATCGGATACCAGTATTGTAATGATGCATCCCTAATTATGCCCTCTCATGTTCATTAGATCATAGGAGAGATGAAATCCTATTTTGATTGCCTTTTGGCCCATTCAAAAACATGAAACATTTTATATATGGTGAAAATTTTAACCCTACATGTGTGACCAAGGTTTGATTTATATACATATAATTTAATAAGTACAGGGCAGTGGGCGGAGATAAGGGGTAAGTGAAAATTGAAATTTGCCTTGAATGCCGAACAATACAGGATTACTCAGACATGCATGAATCAATGAAATAGAACTTTGAGTAACCTAATGATGAAGGAGCGCTTTTATAACGTAGTAATCAGCCTCATAGATCTTTTTAAACTCAATACAAAATGACAATAATTTCTATAACATTTTTCTATTGTAGCAGACAGTTTACATTTCACTTACTCGCCATTTGTCCTGCATTTAAGAAACAACTTAAGGCAATGTCCCACTTTGAGACTGACGCGTTTGATTTGTTGATACTTAACTCTTGGGCCAAACAATGCCAGCGGCGAAATTGCAGCTCGCGGTCCAGAAAGTGAGAGAGATTCCAGTAATGTTTTAAAGGATTCACTGGGGAAGTCTCGTGGGGCTTTCCAGTGTTTCAGAGGGAATGACAAGTGGGGAGTTTATAAGGGTTTTGAACGGCTACTATGGATCAGGAAGCCATCACAAACAAACTAGGTATTATACAGAGGTGTGGCTGATACTGACAAGAAAATAAATAAAACAAAACAAAAAAA
>KN496304.1:18239-52785 GCA_000787155.1 Scartelaos histophorus | reverse complement strand
ACACTACACTACTACTACACCACACTATGCAACACTACACTACTACTACTACATTACACTACACTACACTACACTACTACTACACTACACTACGCAACACTACACTACACTACACTACACTACATTACACTACACTACACAACACTACAATACACTACACTACACTACAATACACTACACTACACTACACTACACTACACTACACTACATTACAATTCAGATCTGTGGAGAGGAGTGCACCTTTAAGCTAAATTGTGATGTCAAATAGTGAATAATAGATACAGTTCTACCACAAAGTGTACTACAGCCTTTGGGGAAATACCAAGCTGTTCGTAAGTTTTCCAGGCTGAAAGTTGTTGTAACACTAATAAAAACACTATTATTGATTTAAAAAGTTTTCTCATGTTTATCAGATTGCATTAAGATACCCGTTCTTGGTTTCAGGCAATCATCCGCTCCATTCTGATCAGTGGGCGTTTGGGGCCGAACATTCAGCACACGGGATGTTATGGTCTTCTGCTGAAACACCTGAAGTCTGAGGAGATCCACTGGCTGCACCCCAACCTGACTGTGGGCGAGGTGGAGCAGCGCTATGAGAGCCATCATGTGGAGGCTGAGTGGAGGTATGCCTGCAGTCACATGATCCTTTAGGTATTTAAAGTATTACTCAGGTATTTCATTTGATGGTGTCACAATCAAGCCCATAAGCAATAATCTCTATAGGCGTTTATGGGTTAGCAGTTGTCGTCTTTGTGCTATGCTAGTTCCAAAATCTCATCTTAAAAAAACAAAAAATAGACTTAAAATGAATGCAGGTTGATTTATTTGAAGCAGCCACTAAGGTTTTATTTTTGAGAAACTACATGAGCTTACAAAGAGAGTCTTATAAATGTAAAATTTTAAGTGTAGGTGTCTTTGGCCGGACAAAGTGTCATTAAGAAGTGCTAAAAATCTGAGTAGTTGTGTAAATGTTATAATGCACTGTGCTGTGTTTTCTGTACAGATATGATCTCCGCATTAGATATATTCCTGTCAATTTCCTGGAGAAATTTCAAGATGACAGATCTACATTAGTCTATTTTTATCAACAAGTAACAACATTTTTTACAAATATATCCTACTTGTTTCTTTTTAATGATTTTTTTTTAATGCATTGACTAATATGTGTATTTGTGTAGGTGCGTAGTGACTATATGCAGCATCATGCCAGTAAAGTGAGTGACGGGATGGCCCTGCAGCTCGGATGTTTGGAGATTAGGTGGGTCAGATGTTAGAAACCGTCTGATTTCTAAGGGAGAATCTCACTGTTTTGTGTGATCACAGGAGGTTTTATAAAGACATGAATGCAAAGGGTCTAGAAAAGAAATCCAACTTTGAGCTGCTTGAGTAAGTTTACTTGGTTTAAATTACTTTATTAGTATTTATTTCAAACATACCAAATCCCCTGTTATTTCACCTTTTGCTCAGAAAAGAGGTGGGCCTGGACCTTTTCTTCCCTGAGCAGTTGATAAACAGCATGAAGGTAAAACTTGTAGTACAGTGTATGTAAGTAAACACATGGTTCACTATTCAGGCCTGATTGTTCTTCTTATAACTCAGTCCAAACAGTTACGGAAAATGATCCAACAAACGTTCCAACAATACGCCTCCCTCAAAGAGGACGACTGCATGGTCAAGTTCTTTGAGACTCTCAGAGACTGTGTGAGCTACGACGAGGAGGTTTTCCCCTGTGAACTAGTGGTGAGTAATGTTACCAACAACTATACGTATTCTGGTCTGATCAGCTTTTCTCTTTTTCTTTAAAAAAACCCATCCAATCTTATCACTACATCCTCTTTTTTATACAGACTGTCTGCACCTTCACCTTTCACTGTCTCATTTTCTGTCTAAATAAGGCAGTAAAATGAGGACACTTATTACATGTATTAATACTTTTTTTACATTTTGTATTTTATTTGTGTAATTGAGTTGTGTAAGACAGTTTTCATAACATTTCTTTATCCAAGCACTTGTGTTTTTCCATCTTTCTCAAACACCTTGCGATACTTACAGCTGTTCTTCTTTCCACAACATTAGACACCCTTTCACAATCATAAAAACATCATAAAAGACTAATAATAATAATTTCATTCATAAACAGCAAGGTTGGAGTCTGTCCGTACAGTTGGTGATTGGAGGGAGGGGCATTCGTCAGCGTACTCAGGAAAACGCCGCTGTAAGTTTTGTGATAGACTTTTGGGAGTTTTGTCACATTTTATTTGACAGTCATTTGTGTTTTTGCAGCCTGTGTTCTTAGCAGACTTTAAACAGATCAAGAGAGTCCAGTGCATACCTCAGCCCGATGGCAAAGCTCTCATCAATCTGGAAGTGGAGGGGGCCAAACAGGTAAGGAGTCCAAAAGTACATGAATACATTTGATTTTCTATCTGCTGTTTGCACCGTGTTATTGTTTTACCTTTCTTCATAATTCATATATTTCTCTTTTTTAGCGTTTATCTGTTAATGTGGCGAACGTCCCGAGAGCAGAAAACATGATGGATCTCATTGACGGTTATTGTCGTTTGGAAAGTGACAGTGATATTTCCGTTATCTACAGGCCAAATAAGTCAGGTAAGTAACTGCTTATAATAACACAATACACTGATTAGCTTTTGACTTTATTATAATCAATAATAATAATAATAATAATACGCAAACATCTGAAGCTCAGGAATACATAATATTGGTTCAGATTGATCTCCTCCATAAACAGCACCACACACATAGCTTCAGGTGACAAAAAATGTCTGCCAATTTACAATAAATAATTAATAAAGTCCACTATTTTGAAGCCAATTTGGTCTTTTTTAATCCCAGATACCAACGCTCGCAGCTCCCTGCCAGAGATTCCCACAGGGTAAGTGGATTTAGCTTCAGGCTTTACAACTTACTGTGATTTGTGCTTCTTCTTCTCCTCCTTCATGGCAGAATCCCTGCTCCTGGGATTCTGTGGATGTAATATGAAATGAAAAGTTATTGATGAGAGCAGCTATTTTATTGAATGTGTCAACGCTCTTTGGAGCTGTAATTTGAAAATTTATAACCCGCGGATTCTTTACCTCCATGTCTCCCCTGAAGCAGCAGAGCTCTGAGCTCTATCAGGCAGAGCATGGGTAAGATCACCTCTGCTAAGAACATTTCAGTGTCACATACTGTATACAATTATATCACAAAATAAAACTTTTGCCTTTTATTTTATAGACTCAGATATTTATTGTGAAATCCTCGATGAAAGGCCCAAATCAGGTTTGTTAAATCTTCATGATTAAGTAACTATGACATGTTGCAGATAAATGACTAAAGGATCTTTTGCAGTTGTTAAATATGGAATTGATCGACATGACATTGTTCTTGGGCGAATCCTTGGGGAAGGGTTTTTTGGAGAAGTGTATGATGGAGTTTACAAACAAGCTGTAAGTTTAGCTTAGTTAAAACTACATATTCAGCTTGAATTCACCCTCCAGTTTACATTCTTCTTCCTACTGAACAGAATGGAAACAGAATTAATGTTGCTGTGAAAACGTGCAAAGACTGCTCACCAGACGTCATGGAGAAGTTTATGAGTGAAGCAGGTGTGTAGCTAAACAGCAGCTATGAATGATGGTGATTAGAACAGGTAATATGGGCAACATGTGTGTCATTGGCAGTGATTATGAAGAATCTGGATCATCCTCATATCGTGAAACTCATCGGTATCATCGAGGAGGACCCCGTGTGGATCGTCATGGAACTGTATCAACATGGAGAGGTCTGTGCTAGTAGGACTTTTACACATATATATTGTTGTAAGGCAGTAAGAATAATGCCACAGTGCAAGTGTCTGACAGTATGATTGTCTTGTGCAGCTTGGCCACTACTTACCCCAGAACCAGAAGACACTGACAGTTATAACTCTGGTGCTATTCAGCCTGCAGATCTGCAAAGCTCTGGTCTACCTCGAGGGGGTCAATATGGTGCACAGGTCAGAGCAAAAACTAAAACAAATCCTTATAATCCCACATTTTAAGATACAGGTTCCATGCATTCAATTAAAAACTGAAATATATGTGGCTTTTGTAGCCTCATGTTTGTGTTATTACAGTGTTTGATTGAATGTAATTTCATAGTCCATCTGTTCCTCCCCATGAGATCATGTTGACATCACAATTGCTTAAGTAGCTGGTGGATAAATATATGAGGCTTTCACACATGTTTTCATGTTCATTAGAGATATTGCGGTTCGAAACATATTGGTGGCCAGTCCAGAGTGTGTGAAGCTTGGAGACTTTGGTTTGTCACGATACATAGAGGATGAAGAATATTATAAAGGTAAAATAAAGGTAAAAATGTTAAAAATATGTATATATAAAAACCTAACTACCTATATTGTAACTTGTAATTGTAGCTTCTGTGACGCGGTTACCAATAAAATGGATGGCTCCAGAATCAATCAATTTCAGGCGCTTCACCTCAGCCAGTGATGTGTGGATGTTTGGTGAGTTCTTGTCAGGATTTTCTGTTTACCAGTGTCTTACATTCCTCAGGCTTTACTTCTATACAGTGCATACCTTGTATTGCTCATGATAAATGACTAAGACTTTGTCTAAGCACTTGTTTGTTTTGCTCCGTAGCGGTATGTGTGTGGGAGATAATGAGTTATGGGCAGCAGCCCTTTTTCTGGCTGGAAAACAGGGATGTCATTAACCAGCTGGAGCAGGGCATTAGGCTGCCTAAGCCAGACAATTGCCCCCCTGCCCTGTACTCACTCATGACCCGCTGCTGGTCCTATGACCCCCGCGAGAGGCCCACCTTTACCGAGCTTGTGGTTAAGATCAGGTATCCACTTTGAATAAAACAGCAAATAGAGGATATTACATCTTAGACTTTTTGACTGGAGCAGTGTATATTCACTTTTCTTCTCTAAAATCTAATATGAATCTGTCAGCGATGTCCACAAAATGGAGAAAGAGCAGGAAGTAGAGAGGGAGCGGGACAAAGCACGTTCCACAAAGTTTTTTGACTCAAAGTTCAACTTTAATGAACCTCCTCCTAAGGTGAGTACCCCACTCATATTGTGTCACTGCTGTGGAAATCTATGCACCATTATAATTGTGCACTTCAGCCCTCCAGAATAAAACCAGGCCGGTTTGGAAACACTCTGAGCATTGGCCTGCACATCCAGGTACAAGCACTGCTCAGATCATCTCCTCTGTCACTGTAATGCACTGCACTGTTCTCTTACTAATGTTACTGATTATTGACCTGCTTTCCAGCTGAATGAGGCGCTGTGTGCCAGCTCTCCAGACCTGGCCAGTCCATGTGATTACCAGTCTCCTGTTGACTCCAGAAACACTTTGGCACTGCCAGCCATGTCCCCGCGGCGCCGCAGCATGGGAGTAAGAGCCCAGCGGGACCTTAAACTGCACCTGTGTGTGTGTCACTAACTGTTGTTTACTGGCCTCAGGAGGGAGAGTTTCTGCGGATGGAGCCCAACAGCAGAGAGGACGTCCAGCGCCTGTGGCAGCGGGAGCGGCTGCACATGCAGGACACTCTCCGCAGGCAGAAAGAGGAGATGGTGGAAGATAAAAAGTGGCTGCAGCAGGAAGAGAAACTCCTGGTGGGAAACAGAGCATCCTTACGTTTTGTCAGCCCCCTGTCTGTGTCTCTGAACCCCCCTCCTGAGTTTGCTGAGGCCTTGGCTGTGACTCTAAATCCAGCAGCATTAAGCAGACCGACAGTCGGCTCTCGACGCCCCAGTAGCCTTGTACTAACTGCTCCCTCCATAACAGTCCCAAAGAGAAGCTCCATGTGCGTTCTGTATAAAATGAACCTGCCTGTTTCTTTGCAGGACCCAATGGGACCAGAGGTACTCGTTAGCCCAGAGGTATGTGTCAAGTCCATCCAATTACTCTCAAAATTATATGACTTAATTACTTTACTTTATCACTTTATGCCACTATAATGACAGTAGATTTCCCTATGACTTAGATTTAAAACTTTTTTGTTTAAGATTTAAAACATTTTGTTGTTTGTTTTCTTCTCATGATCTTTGCTTTTCTTTGCCCCTTTAGCCCCTAGACTCAGACAATGGTAAGCTGCAAATTAAAGCATCATCATTTACAGGACATTAACTACTTTTTATATTGTGTATCTGACCCTCATCTAAATTCTTGTCCCTGCAGCTACACCAGAGAAGCCACCACGACTCACGGCCCAAGTAATTAATAATTTTATGTTTCGTGGTACTTAGAAGACATAAACAATATAAATTGAATGTAAATGTCAGCTTAAAATGGATTTCCTTAAATGGTTGCTATTTTTATAGTTTTAAGGTGATGAAGCCACAGATAATTATGAAATCTTGATCTATTAATGTAAGTTAACATGAAATGAAATGATAATGTTTTACAGCCTGCGCCCACTGCTGAACTGGACCGCTCTAATGATAAAGTGTACCACAATGTGATGGACCTTGTCAAAGTGGTGGTTCAGCTGAAGAATGATGTGGCAGCGCTGCAGCCTGAACAATATATTAGCATCATTAAGGTACTATTTCAGGGTTTGTTTCAAGTTGACACTCAGCCTCCTATTATTTGTGTTTTGAGGGTGAGTGAATAGTAATAGAAGACGTGTTTCCCGATGGATGAAGCTGATTAATTCTCATATTGATCTGTGTCTACAGTCTGTGGGGATGGCCTTGCGAGACTTGATTTGCAGCGTGGACGAGATCCTGCCCACATTACATGAATCTGTCAGGACTGAGGTACTGTTTATCACTAGCACCTTGTTAGCTCTCATCTTCTTATTTCCTGTTTCTCTATTGATTTTTCCTTTAGCTGCCAGGGTTAGAAGTGTAATAAAATACAAAATGGAAGGACATTGCTTTGTTCATATAGGCTTTTCTGGATAAAAGCCTGTTTGAATATATATACCATATACTCTTTGGTGTACTCTATAGGGAAATGAGACCGATATTCAGCTTATTTAGGAGGTTGCCATGGGCGCTGCCATTAATTGTACCTCTCAATAGCCAATAAGTTCTGTATAGACTGCAAAACCTTTTCAAGCCACCCAAAGAAAGGATGCATTACTGACATGTGGGTGCACATGAACCCAGTTTACACAATACCTATTTTTAGTATCATGTTTTAGTGGATGAGACGTTTCACTCCTTCTCCACTGAAATGAGTGGAAATCCTGTTTAACTAGAAGAGTCAACCACAAAAGAGATCTGCCAGTGGTGCGGTCAAAAGTAAAATTGGGTGTAACATAATAAGATGGGTAGGATGTCATTTTACAATGTTTTTTAATAGGTTGGGTTCCATGGATGTTATTACTTTGCCAGGAATGTCCCTAAGTTACATCAGATATTGCTGAAGAAGTAAGAATAGATGTTTTAAATGTATGTTTTAGCAATAAACACATATGCAGTTTAATAAAGGCAAGATAGATATGTTTAATGTCATATTGTGAAATATCCCAGGCAAAGCAAAAACATCTCTATGGAAACAAGCAGCTCCTCCACCAAAAGTTACACAGTGCACCTCCATAGTGCAGCTCACTGTGTAATGTCCAAATTCTGACTCTATTCTAATTCTGAACAGATCGAGGGCACCCAGAAGCTGCTGAACAATGACATGGCCGAGTTGATCAGTAAAATGCGCCTGGCCCAGCAGAACGCCATCACGTCTTTAAAGGAGGAGTGTAAGAAGCAGATGCTCGCTGCAGCTCACACTTTGGCTATGGACAGCAAGAACATGTTGGACGCAGTGGACCAAGCACGGGTGAGAGCTAACTTAGCCAAACCTGCCGCCCCCTAGTGGACCCTAAAAACATTCAGAAAACAACTCATTACTGTTCTAAACTCAGTGCTGTTTATAGTGAATAATGTAATGATATATGTAAATGAGTATTATAAATGTGGGCATGTAACACTGGAAACTACACTCAGTCTGCACCATGTAACTCGGCTCGTGGAGGGTCCGCCACCTGCTTGTTTCTATGGAGATGGTTTTGCTTTGCCCAGAATGATGCAGGATGGTCTGTCTCCACTGAGACAAGCAGGTGATGCAACCAGGTTAAGTTACAGGTCAGATCTGTCAGATCTTTGGGGAAGCAGTGTTTTTAAGCTATTATGAAATAAATGTCAGATAGATTTAATGGGTTTAATGCCACACAGTGGAACATTCCAGGCAAAACATAAGATAACAATAACAGCTTCGTGTAGACAAGCTGGTAAAAAACCCTCCATCAGAAAAGTTACAGAGGAAAGTATATCTATAAACTGACAAACTTGTGTTGTATAAACTTCTGTCCTTCACACTGGGTCAGTCATTTTCTTAATGCATCCTTTTTTTGCTGATGAATTCCTTTTGGTCGTAAAATGCCTCATGTCACGTAAAGCGCGCCTTAAACAAAACCCATAGGTGCAGACCCAAAGACCTATAATTCAATCAGATGCATGACTGCATGTCACTTCATGGACACAGTCCAAAATGTAATCGTTTTGTCCTTGGCCCTGCCCTTCTCCAAGACTAAATGAAAGACTGAAAACCCTGATCAAGGAAATAAATCGTTTTTTAATCTTCTGCCATTCACATTTGTATTGAATGCATTTATGTAAACATTTGGCTTGAAGATTCCAAGTATTTGTTTTTAAAACTGACAGTAAATTGACACTTTTTAATTTCACTGCCAAACTTGAAAAAGTATTTTGTAATTATGTTGTCACTCTAAATAAAATATCCCATACAGCAGATGGGGGCAGTACATAATGTAAGATTTGTTTTTCTTTGTTTTTGATTAATTAACTGAATGATGAACATATGCTAATGAGCTCATTACATGTAAATACTTCTGAAAGAGGAGAAGTCTACTTAAGTGGCAAATAGCATTTACTACATATTTACTTCAATAAAAATGTCTGATGGAAACAAACTCTACACACATGCCAAGTTAGAGAAAAACAAAATATAGATTTGAATAAACTGCAGTTTTATACTTTAGCAGTCCCATCACTGTTAGTCCATGTTGGTGACTCAGCCTGACTTGGACGATGGTCTTCCCCAGGAGCCCACACAGCTCCACTCATGCCATTCATCACTATGGCTATTGAAGCACCCGTCAGAGGTTCACTTTCTTCTACACATCTATTCAAAGAAATATTACCTCTGTGGGAGTTAACTTGAAAATTTGGCCCAAGAAACACACATCTACAGTCTTAAGTTGAAGTCCAGTCATCGTACTTCATCCTAGATCATGCCGGCGAGCCACGGGGGCAGGAAGAGTCCGATGGTTCCCAGCAGACATACAATAATGAACATCCACAAGAATATGCGGTCGATCACCATGGCGACGTACTTCCAGTCCTCTTTGACCTGCAGGGAAAATTATAACTACATTTACTTTCTGTATAAGAAAAACATATAATAAATAATACTTTTTTGTTGCTGTTGCTGAACTAATGATTTAAGTGCCAGAAAATGCTTCACTTTCCTAGTCTCTTTAATAGAGGGATGTATTTTTAAAACTATAACCTATAATTTAAACCTTTTTTTTCTTATACTGTGACTTGAATGATGCAATCCCATAAAACAAATATTTATAAAAGCAGGAAAACTAATTATGCAGTAACAAGAGATACTGATATAAGTGATGAAGCAAGAACACAAATGAGTAAGTAACATTTCTCATCCACTAAAAGCATAATTTAAATATAGTGGTAAGTTACATAACAGTTCCTTAGTACTCACACTGAAATCTGCATCCTCGGCTCTCAAGTGATCTGCGATGTAGTGCACACCCTCCAGGGCCCTGATGACACTTGGAGACAGCGTCAGAGTGGATTCTGAAGCAGCATTGTCCACTTTCGCCCTCTGTGTCGTATTTACTCGAGTATTTACTACCTGTTTATTCACCCCTCCTGCTGCGTCCTGTCTTTTTGGCGTATTTGTCTGCTGCGTCGGCGGCGTTGACCCTACCGGCCTCGGCGACGGCGGCCTGAAAGAGAAATACGACGTCAAAGTCCCCAGCTCTAAATCTTCGTACGAGCTCCTCTCCTCTTTCGAATCGTCCCTCAGCCAGTTTGCGGATGTGCTGAGACAATTGCCCGACTTGTACCCGGGTATCCTGCATTGCCTCCTCTCCGCCGCCGCCTCCTGCTGGAGAAGTAGCAGCCTGCGCCTTCTGCCATCTGGAGCCGGCCTTCGCATGAACAGCCAGCGCGGGATCAAGTCCAAAAACACAGAGTGGACCCATCGGGGCATCTTGTGGGTACTCGGGGAGCGATGATGCACGTTGAGTACAAATACGGTTATTACTATGGACAAGGTGACGAAAATCATAGTGAAAAGGAGGTATTCGCCTATAAGTGGTATGACTAAAGATGTGGAAGGGATTATTTCTGTGATAAGCAGCAGGAAGACGGTGAGAGACAGCAGGACTGATATGCAGAGGGTAATCTTCTCGCCACAATCTGATGGGAGATAGAAGACGAGCACTGTCAGGCAGGATATCAAGAGGCACGGGATGATGAGGTTGATTGTGTAAAACAGTGGAAGCCTCCGGATGATAAAGAAATAGGTGATATCGGGGTAAATCTCGTGGCAGCAGTCGTATTTCTTTGTATTGTACGTCCCAACAGCATTGATGATTGCCCATTCTCCGCTCTCCCAGTAGTTGTTAAGGTCCACCGTGTTTTCAATCTTCTCCAGGTCGATCTTGGCTTTGTCATAGGTCCAGGAGCCAAACTTCATTTTACAGTTCTGCTGATCGAAAGGGAAGAACGTGACGTCGATACTGCAGGAGCTCTTGTAGATGGCAGGAGGAACCCAGCGCACTTTGCCCGTGTAGAAGAGATGAGCTTTGGTCATATGGGTGACTGCAAACTCCCCATCAGCACTGCAAATAAAAACACACAGGGATCGAGATGGTGAGATGGACATTTCACATATAACAAGAGGCAATCGAAAAGGACAACTATTCCATACCCCTGAACATATTTTTGTTTTTATTTTATGCTTCTTTGTGGAAAAGCTCTGCCAGTGAATGGTGTGTGATAGGTCTGTCTGCAAAAAGTCACAATTATCTTATGTAAATATGATGCCAATACACCAAAATAACTAACTATATGTTTTTAGATTGGACAGCTCAGAAAATGGTAAATTATGCCAAGTGCTAAATTACAAAAGAAACTGAGAATCTGTACATCTCTTATTATTTCTAAACATTAGATGCCTTAAAATGTGAATAGTTGCCTATCTTGTCCAGAAGATGGCACTATGACCACACACTCTACAAACCTACCAGTACTTTCAATTATACAGCAATTCAATAATTTAAAATGTTTGGGTTTTTCCAATTCAAATGAAACCATGTTTTGCATATGATGCATTTGCTGACTAAAGGTTGATAATCATGTTGTGCATCTCACTTGTTGTAGAGGACTATGTCCGGCACCCAGATCAGCTCTGATGGGACTCTTATGGACGTCACATTGTCGTAGTCAGAGGGTCTCCAGCGAAGTTTGTAGTCATTCCACTCCTGAAATGTACACACAGGATGTATGTAATACTATATGAATGATTCTTATTATACTGTATAACTGTTGAATACCTGTGGAACTTACCTGCTTAAGCCACACGTTTGTGGTCATCATCTGGTTCTTTTCATCCTAAAAGAAACAACGTAAGATGTTTTCATATAGAAAATACATAATATGTCCTAAGTGTTAATAGAACAATGTTTGATTTTACAATTACTTATTAAGCAAAAATGAAAAAGAAAACCCTCACCACATCAATGAGCTGGGCAATAGAAAGTCCAAATTTGACAATGACCACGTCTGAGATGTTTGGCACGGGCCTGGACCACTTGTTGTAACCAGCAAACAGTGTCTTGAAGAGCTCATCCTCAGCGTGTGAGTGCGTCTTCTCATGGCACAAAACTGTGGAAAGACACAAAATGTCATCCAATTTACTCAACATTCATGGAAAACTGCATTTTTGAATTAGAAGTGCAAAACATAGTTAAAATAGTTAAACAGTATTTAGGTTGTGTGTGTAGAATGACACTTTAGATGTGCACATATTCATCTTCACCTGTGCCCTGTCTGAGCTTTTACTGAGACAGAAAATCAAAGCTGATATGACACTGTGGCTTTGGAGCAGCAGCTACAGGCGTATTTGTATTGTTAAAAGCCCCATTCTAAACATCTGACTATATCCTTTCTAATGTTTGATTGACTTTTCCACATCTTGGCAAATCTTTTGATCTTTTGAACCTTTACTCGTGCAGCGCCTGCTAAACTCTCACAAGGTGAACAGGTGGAGATCCTTCCTCTGATCCCATATAGTTTGTTTATCTATGGAGATTTCAGTTCAGTCTGATTAGCCCAAAGAGATATACTTATAATATGCAGCCCTGCTACTTATTATTCTAATAAAACAACATTGAAATAACAGAAGCCCCTGGGGATCACCTCTCATCAGTTTAGTCAGAGCCAATTACACACACCATTAGCTGCCAGTGTTAAGTGGAGGTGAGCTCATTTTCAAACACGTAAAAGTGTTTGTTTTTGAGCTGTCATTGCACATGTTAAATGTCATGTATAAGACTATTTATTCATGTATTTATTCTTAAAAGCACATAGCTGTTTTAACTTCAGTTAGCAGTGTGTAATGGGAAAATAATTATACAATATTATTACTACTTAACTTGATAAGCAGTGAGTGTTGAGAATTTATAGGCCTTGTCAAATGTATTAAATCTGAAGTACAAGTGTCATTCTGTAATTACACGACACAATGAATACAGTGTCAATCAATCAAGCCCTAGAATAGATGTTGATGATTGTCTTTTACTGAAAATGTTACAGTTGCCTTTTATTGTCCAAGTAACACCTGGCAGACCCCCTGTAGTCCAAGGTGAGCACTTGTAGGGGCCCAGTGTTTATGGCCCCTAACAGTGAGACGGACCAGTGGAGGGTAAATATCTGTTGCACTGCGCCAGCCTGAGGGGGACATGCAGATCTGCTCAGGTGATTTATGGCCTTTGCTTTCTAATTGCTGCCTTGAAGGTCTTTAACAAGTAATGGCAGGACCAGTGTGCGAGGTCCCAGCGCGACACACATATTGAGGCGGATAACACCTGTGGCACCTGTTTGTCACCAAAACGAATTAGCCCAAGTTCACACAAAGTATTCTTGAGTTCCTCTACACACACCCTGGGCTAATCTGATTGGGGCAAACAGGCCTACACGAGGGACAGCGGCAGGGCGTTCATCTGTCCGTGCATCTGTGAAGCAGCAGATGTGACGCTTGACAAAGGGCTGCTGGGCGCCATAGATCAAAGTCTGGTGCCAGACGAGACTCGAGATGAGGTGACACCTCCAGCGTCAGGCGCACGCAGCTCTGGGCGGCTGGATGTGCGCCAAGCGCCTTGGCAAGTGCGTAAAACACTGACCAGTCCAGGTGATCACTCAGACCAGAGGCTCTTTTCTGCTCCGGTAAGTCATTTCAACACGAGTTTCACGTCACTAAACAAAACTGAGACTCCAAAACAAAAGCTACCGGGAAACCCTAAAATATTGACTATTTATGGAAAACTAAATGTATAAGTTAACCGAGAGTTTTTGACTTTGTGTGGCTTTCAAACTCAGTCTTTTACCAAAAGACAACATTTAACTCACACAACCAACTTTTTACGCACACTGCTCTTCACGGAGGGGCATCCGGTGTAGTGTGGCCACATTGTAGCTACACTTACTGTGGCGTGAAAAGTCCACAAAGGACGCGGAGAGCATCTCGGGATGTGTGTGACTGGAAGGCACAGTAGGTACGCTAATACTACTAATACTACCAAGTTTTAAGAGAAAATATTTGATTTTACAAACAGTCAACGTGCTGTGCAAAGCTTATGTAAAAATTGGTTTAGTAAAATAACTTACCTGTGAGGGAAAACAGAAGGAAAAGTGTCGCCCTCGTTGGAGACATTTGCACGGTTCTCATTTTGCAAAAAATATCCAACTCCGACAAAAAGCAGATCGTCCAATGTCAGAGCGTTATCTTGAGTCCGAGAGGCGCAGGTCATCTTCACAGTTGGGATGCATGGCAGAGCCACTGTGTTTCAGCGCCACTCACTCCTTAGTTTTTGTGTAAATTCGCCCGTAGTGAAAACTTGAAGTAAAAACTTCCCCTGCGTGTGAGCGGTGCAGCTGGAGCGCTTCTCCCGGTCTCTCCGTCCACCGTCAGAGCGGAATTAAGAGTCCAAATGGTGCATCTACTCTGCCGTGGTACATGGCACCTTTTGCCCTAAGATTACTGGGGACAAAACTGAACCAAATATCCTATAGATACTACAGATCCTATAGAGTTTAAATGCTGTAAACCGCTGATTCCATGTTTCGCATTACGCATAGCGCCAAAAATACGCACGCCAAAAACGGTTCTAAATAATTACATTTTATAGAAGCGTGTCTGGTCCACATGGCAGTGGCATACTGTCTGTCAGATTTCTGTCTTTCATCTGCTACCTATAGCAGCCAGTACCCAACTCTCCCCCTGCCCCCTCCCTTTCTGCCTCCCTCTCTCTTGCTCAGGCTCTTGCTCACCCAAAAGCATTCACACAAAACACTCACTCATGCCTTTACCCTGTCACCAAGGTGTTATCAAGTCAAAAAGTGTCCCAAAATACCAGCTTATATCAAGCAAACAAGATACTTTAAATTAAATTCTAATATATTAGGGAATTAGTCAAAAGGTTTTTCTGGAAATTGAGTTCTATATATGGCTTAAGAGATTTTGAAAAGGAAACTTATGCAAGTGTAAGTATGCAGTACATTTTAACCGGTTAAGTGGCTGTAGCTCTTATACGCCACAATATTCATATTTTATCATGGGTATTGTTCTTCAGAGCAGGGCTAAATGCCTGGAGGAAAATTGTCCCTTTTACCCACAGCACAATCACAGATGAGAGGGCGGCTCGCTCCATCCTCACCCTGGAACCAGATGGCTGATCCATAGCTTCGTCTGCACAAGTCTAACAAAGTCATTACAGTCGGTCTCTCTAGGCCAATCTGCTATGATCCATAAACACTGGGCTTGGCGTAAACCTGCACCCCTGACCGCTGCACGGTCTGACCCAACCAATTTCCAGGAAGAAGGGATGGAAAACGCACTTCAGCATTACAAGGTTACATACACAACGAAAGAAAGAAATGTTTTTACAATAAACAAAACCAAAAGAACAGAGCCGTGAAACCTTAAAACAAAAATAAAAATGTAGTGCTTGTCTTGGGATTGAACCTGTTTGGCAAAATGTTCCAGTTTATTCTAAAGTTTGATCTTGGGAGTGTTCTCATTGATGCGTGTTGACAGAATGTTTCAGCTTCTTGGTGAAGGCAGCGTGCAGAGCCTGGGCAGAGCTCTCCAGACGACTGGCGATGTCGGCCGCTGCAGAAAGCATGTCTTCAAAGGCCAAGGACTCCTCTCTGACTCTGAGAACCAGCACAAAGGAAGAGCAGAGAGCAAGTGGGTAAAAGAGGTGGAAATCCAACTTATAAACAGGTCTACAGCAGGTAATAGTCAAGGAAATGCTATAGGTTAGAATATGTGTGAAAACATGTGCTGAGGAGTAGAAAGTTAAATTTTATTTAAAAAAGGAATGAACTAGTGAGACTTTAAATGAAACCCTGCTGTTCTGATCAAGTATTGGTTTGATAATGGATTAGCAAATATCTTTTTCACTGACAGTTCATCTCAAATATTTTTTTTTCTACACCATCACAAGCTAATCTTCTGTAGCATTTTCTAACTAACTGTATACAAAATGCATTAAATTGTGAAGGCCACAATGCTTATTTAATGGAAAAAGGTATAATTTTGCTGTGACAAGTTTGACATTGAAAAATAAAAATGAAAGAAGACACCTTCATAATCCTTTGATGATTAATTATTCTAATCATTAAAGTTGCAGGAGGTAAAAAGCAAAACAACTTTTCTTTTGAGGTTTTTTTTTCTTGCTTCTGATTTTGCATGTAACTTGAAGTGTGCCCTGGAAGTACCAGCTCTTCTACCGCAGAAACTGTCCATCAAACTGATAGGATCGTACTCACTTCTGCATCCCCGAAAGAGCTCCCAGTGCCTCCCCCTCCAGCTGCTTCTTCAAATCCTCCTCAGCCTTCTCCACCGTCTCATGGCAGCTTTTGTGCTCTCCCTGAATGCCAATGATATTTTCCTTAATAATATCTTCATAACTGTGTTGCCCGAGCTCCGCCCCCACATACTGAACCAGATTGTCCATCACCGCTCTGTTTCCGTGTTGAATGGCCTGCAGGTACGACATTTCCTCCTGGTACGCTTTAAGTCTTGCAGAAGTTTTGGTGCTAAAGTACACGGAGCACTTGTCTGGTTGGGGTTTGTACAGGAGGGTAGGGGCGGGAGACGGGGGCTGATTTAGAGTGATTGATTTGGGGTTGACCGTCGTCCTCGCAGGCTCATCCCCGACCGTGTGGGACGTGTCATTGGCGACCATCAGTGGAGAGTCCATGTACAGACCGGACCCCCATTCTCCGTCTCCACTTTGGCAGAGCGCTGGAGAAGCAAGACTCCCCCACAAAAGAAAGAAAGACCACCAGCCCTGCATTGTCATCTGAAACGCACATAGTGAGTAGATATTAAAGATGTGGGATGTGTATTAACAAAAGGCACTGAAAACAGAACATTAGAAGGTTTTAATAATTCAACAACCACGGACTCTAATGGATTTACGTTGACTTTAGAGGTAATGAACATGACCTTCAGAGTTTAAATGTGCCCTGTGTAACTGTATGATAGTGTGATATTAAACTTATCTATCGCCATGGAGACAAGCACCATGCAAATTTACAGGTCTGATTTGTGGAGAGGTGGGTCACTTACAAAATGTATATATTTCAAGATATTGTTTTACTATTAAAAACACTATAATTAAATAATAAGCAAGTTTAATGTCATAGTGTGGTACATTTCAGGGAAAGCAGTGTCCCCAGCATATCTCTGTGGACACAACAAGGTGCTGGACTTGTATCAGAAAAGTTACACGGTGCATCTTTAAACCTGTGTAGGTTTAAAGATGCACTATGTAACTTTTCTGGTATTCTGTATTATGTATAAGTTCATCCTCCCGTCACTCAGAGCTTGAAAGAGACTGACCAACAGGAGGTTTAGGTGGATGAAAAGTTGATATGTCAAAGCATTAAACAGAAAAATATAGAACAGAAATGAATTTAAGTAAATGTAAGTTGATCTCTTCATTTTAATTGTCACAATCTCAATCTCGCCCCCTCCCACTGAATTCCTTATTTGACCTTTAACCTCCTGTTATCACTGCCTATGAAGCATAAAATTGTAGAGAAAACCTTTCCCATGTAAAAGTCAGAGAACAGGTGACCTGCAGCTTGGTTTTTGAAGCACAGATACAATCACTTTGACCTGCTACCCAAGGAGAGTGGTCTGAAAAGCTATCCAAAACCTAGAAACTAATCAGGAAACATTTTGTTTAAAAATACACTATGTAACTTTTCTCTCAAGGGCCTGTTGTGCCTGTGGAGATTTGCAAGAGTTTTCCCTGGAATGCACCACAGTATGGCATTAAACTTGCCTATTATTGAATTATATGTGTCTTTACAACAACAATACCTTGAAAAATATTGGTTCTACTCTAATCTCCACAAATTGGACCTGTAAATTGTCTTGGTGCTTGTCTCCATGGAAATAGATACGTTTAACTTCCAGATGAACAACAGCATCTCTGTGGTGGTGAAATCTTCATCTGGAAAGTTACACAGTGACTTTCTAAAACAGCAAATTATCATGAACTTTCTTTAATCAATCTTAACATCCTGACCACATTTCCAACATAATGCCATATATTTCTGCTGTTTTAATGACTGACATTCACCATAATGTTGTATTACTGGAAAAAGTAACAGCATTTTACACTTTCAAGTTTGGCCTATTTCAGGGAATGATGTAATGCTGAGACTGGGAACTTGGACGTTTTGCTTTATAGTTTGTGTTTCTGTTAAATTTAGAATTCTACTTAACAACACGCGCTGTGATTTTTCATTGGTTTTTTTTAGCATTTTTAGAGCTTAAGTTGCACATTTAGTCAAACAACAGCTGTATCGTATATTCCACTTCCAGCCAGAGGAAATATGGAAATACATTTGAGGCGAGGACTGGGCTTGTTAGACTGAAGAATGACAGCGCTCGCTCCACTTCAGAGCCATTTGCTTTCTGCTCCAATCTGCTTTTTTCATTTAGTCTGTCATACACAAAATACTTCAGTGACTTGCACCAGAAATGGCCCAGGCCTTCCGGCTTGTAAAAAGGCAATAAAATAGTGTTTATTTTGAGGTGGCATGTTAAGCATCTAAGAACTATTAACAAGATACTTCAATTACCCCAGATCGTTTTTTATCCAAGTAGAAGAATTAGAAATACAATATTAACATTTGAGTAATGTTATTGTTGGGTTTTAGATTTGTGATCCCTGTTTTGGACACTATTTTGAGGATATTTGACAACTATAACTATAGATGGAGTAGCAACACTATTTATTGCTATGTAAATGTTTAAATTTTTACATGATTTTGGACTTTTTTGCGTACTTTGAGTATCTCTGTGGCTACATTATATCCAGCAGCCCTCATGTCTGAATGACTAGTGTTACTGTTGCCATTATAACCATATAACATGTATCAAATTAAAAGCAACATTAGATACTATAACAGGAGTTTTCTGAGTCCCAATGTTACTTAAAAACGCGGTGGTTAGTTGAGTGCAGCCCGTTAACTAAAAGCACATGCACAGGTCTTTATCTGGGCCACTCCGCTGCAGTTTCCTTTGTCTTCGGAAATTATCAGCTAAATTTCCATGCGTCGTTCCACGGTTTAGTTAAAACAGTGTGTGCTGGGGCCTCTCCGACTTTATGGCGAAGGCTGTTGTCATTGTGAAGTTGCTTTTACTGGCTCTGACTCCAGGCTTTAAATAGAGAGGAGGATACTAACTTGCAGAAAAGTGAGCAGCTGCCTACAACAAGCTCATAAAACTGCATTACTTAAGTTTGCGATGAGGAAATACACCGTTTTGTAAATAATACGTATAGGAAGAAATAATGAGTTGAGTACAGTAAGGTTAAATGTGAAAAAGAAAATACGTTTACTGCAGATTTATTCTTGTTTTTTACGTGCTAAAAAGACAAAATGCATTATTGTTGTTAATTGCCACTGAAGGAATCCTGTATCTGTTTTACATGCATTAGAAATACTTCACAAATACAGTTGAATGTGCATAGTTTATTACATGGTACAAAAGTTTTACTAAGAGTCCACAAACATCGTCTTTTCTCCTTTCAATCTCATTAGTAAAATGACACAATTACAAAATTACACAAAGATAACCGACCTGCTTTACAATTACAGCTGCAGAATTTAAACTCACCCTTTGTTTTGGCCCGATCCAAAAGTTGCTTTGTTGTTATTGCAAAAATCTTAGTCCACTTCCGTCCTCATATCAGTGAAACTGCTATCACTCGGGCCCAGTCCTGTGCTTTTGGTTCTGGTCTGTGGCCCCTGTCTGGAGGGCTCAAACTGAATGAGCTCTTTCTTTGCAGTGGAAAGAGGGGCAGGCAGGAGGTGGGCCAGGGGGACGGGGGGAGTAATCACATTCACATCTGTGGGCTGTGGTGGGACACTGGGGCTAAAGGAGTGGACTGCGGCGGGACAGTTAGATTTTATGGCCAAGTTCAAAATGTTTTTTATTATACTGTGTGAATAACATAGTCCCAACGTTTAAAGAAACTAATGGAAACTGCAGATTCGGTATCTTAATGTTTATACCATGTACTTATGCAAAGCAAGCAAGAGTAGTTCCAGAGGTATACATATATTTTGAGGGTTTAATCAAATTTTACAGTGAAGCATTAGTTGCCATTGGTCATAACTGTCGTAAATAATGATACTTTTGTTTTACAGGTAACTCCCACAGAGCTCATATAATTCAAATATAATTCAGTGCTTAAGGGCAGAGTCTGTGACTGGGGCTGATGGGGGTTAATAATCCACCTCCGTTACACTTTACATGATGGATGAGAGAAACACTGTGATGTTTCACTACAAAATGACACCAAAGACTTTTATTAAACTCCCTAAATTCAGATGGAAGTGATTGACAGGTGGAATAGACAATCAGGGACATGCATGGTCCATGTGTGTCAAGGTTAAGTGCACCTGTGGCAGCAGGGACATTTGTCCACTGCATTTGACCCATACTTCAGTTCCACCAGGACAGAAGCAGCGTTTGCCTCAGTGCTGTACTCGGGGCCCATCTTTAGATCTGGAGCTTGCTTGATCAGGACTATCTTACTGGAGGATTTTTACGAGGATAAAAGAAACCAAAAAATATCACAGGAGGAAGACTGTATAAAATATACAGAAAGATATTGTTTTGGACAGGAAAAAAGACCACAAGAACAACAGGACTCCATCATTCATGTATGTGAGAAGAATAAGACACGGAATAAGGATTTTCAGTAAATGGAGATGCAGTTCTCCAAAATCTTGATCTTATCTTTCACAGTTTGCATATGTTTGGAGGAGACAAGATACAATTGTAGAGGCAGTGGGCCACACATGGCAGATGGTCTCAGTTAGAGTCTTGTGCTGTGTGTGTTTGGACATGTGTTCAGATGTGTGTTCAGATGTGTGTTTGGACGTGTGTGTAGATGTGTGTTTGGACGTGTGTGTAGATGTGTGTGTAGATGTGTGTTTGGACATGCATGCAGCTTGTCTCTGACGCTGTTCGCCCAGAGGAGCAGCCACCATAAGGGAGCTGTTTTTCTTTGTCAGTGTAAACCATGTCACACGGGTGACTACAAATATGAGCTTCTGTTTATTTTTCTTGGTTAGCCCTAGAAAATCTGTTGCCTCCGTATACAATTTGCATATTGATTTGACATTGCTTTTATCCTGAATTCCCTTTATAAAATTACTGCATTTATCCAGACGATATAAAAATTACTGCATTTATCCAGGCGGGGGAATGGCACATATCGATTGACTTTATATTATTTATGCATATACTTAAAGGTAACATTTTGGTTTTATTTGTGTGTAATAAATTATAAGAAAATGTGAATACATAAAATCCCATGATGTTGTTTTTGGTTACATGTTCTGTATTAGTTTTCTTTGTCCAGTCAGAAAGAGCTCGTCACGTTTGGCCTCCAGATCTTATGAGTAAAACCTGTGTGGAACAAACCAAACACATGTTTGAGCCCAGCATGGCGGCTAATGGCATCCCAGGTTTAGTTTGATGCTGTTTTTAGGCCATTAGAGCACATTTTAGCTGTAAAGATGAAACCTAATAGATTCCCTCCTTCTTTTAAGCTTAAAACATATTTGTGATGTACCAGTGACCGTGAATATATTGACCAAGAAACGGTTTGAGTGTTGTCTAATTGAGCAGCAGCCGATCCACCCTCAGGCCAGTTATTGACCAAGGCCAAGGACTCGCTCGTGTCTGTAGCCACTTATCCACAAGCGCACGAGCCCAAACCAGAGCCACAGTGTGCTGTTCCTGATAAACCACTAATCCACTGCAGCCCAGCTCACTGTCACTGCCAGGGCTCTGCAGGAGCCCCATGTCAGGGATGGACCAGATTTAGGAGTGATCGAGAATAATCAAGTATTGTGTAGGAATTAATGAAGCTGGAAATGTTTACTTTAGTGGAGAGAAGGGCTGTATGCCTTTAATCTTTTAGTCAATTGAAATTTCTATTGATCATCTAATTATTTTACTGGAATTATGAAGGATTTGTATCACAACAGTATAAAAGCTGTAGCAGAAGTGTTGGGACTGTGAGCTTAATTGTTCTTTTTACACATGACGATGCAGTTCACCAGTATTTGTTGTTCTCTTTGCTCCTGATGTCTTATATTTTTGAGTGTGCAGTTTGGATCCGATACTATGCTCAGATTATAGAGATACTTTGTAAGTCGACAATTGCTGCACAGGACATTCAGGGAATACATTTAGTCAAAAGAGAATTTCCTTAGTTTACTAAAGCTTTTACCTTTTTGTGTATCGTTTGACAAATGATACACAATTTAATTTAATACTGCCTGCTTATTACTGTAATGTACTGTCTTAGTACTGTACTGCAATACTGTTTATATGTGCAACATGTATCCTGCGTGTTCCACAGAAAATACTTGAGCTAGCTTGAGTTTAATACTACCCATTTGTAGTTTCTATCTACAATTCAATCTTAGTCTACTTTTCTGTCTCTAATTGATACAAATTGCCCTCTTCTTTGTAAAGGCCACAGGTCGCCAGTTTATTGCAGCCAATTTAAATTGTAACTTCCTCAGTGAGATCTTTCTTTTTCTGTACTCAACAATTTAAGACAAATCAAAGGCTTCATGAAACTCCCACAGCCAACTAAGCCTGCAAATATCCAGATTATGATTCTAACTACTGAAGCCAGGCTCTAGAATAAAACAGACGTCCTCCTAAACCTTATTATACAGGCCTACTTGCAGGAAATGAGAGCGCCTAAGGATACGTAAGGCCCTGATCAATCACTCTGGCATGGTCCAGACCAATGGAGACACAAGTGCCTGCACATATCAAAGGCTCTGCTCCTTACATACGTTGTTCTCTTAGATGTTTTAATATCATTAACCAGCCCGGGATGAATGTAAGATAAATGATTTGAAGGCAATCTAAAATTTAATCAGGCAAATGTAATTAGCTAGTTTGTAGTCTTGCTGGAGACCATGAAAGCACACAGATGCATAATGGAGGTTCCATCTTGTTATAATATGGCTTTACCAGAGGGCCCACCATAGGAAATTACAGAGAAATGAAACGAGCAGCATTCATTTTGTTTCATTAAATAATATTGGACCACAGTATGTTCAATTCTTCTAAGATGATTTACATATTCCATATACTAAAGAATAATGCTTATATAGCATAATGCAGTTCAAAGAGAAGATCCATCCATGTAATTCTCCAATAATAGAAAGGGTTGCGACTGTGCTGCTGCATTTCATCTTATTTTTCTGTTATGAAAGAAAAATATAAAAAAAATAGTTTGATAAAATTATTACTTGGTCTTAATTATACTTGTTTTATAGATAAACCATACACAAGCAGTGATCAAATGGAAATCAGTGTATTTTTCCCCACCCCAGGCCTATATAAAGTAATGGCTTCACGTACTGTCCCTTTACAGTAAATTGTGTTCTTGGTTTGCTGGATCACAACTTCTCTCTCTCACTGGAAAGGCTTTGGTGCCATTCATTTGTGTGATTGTGTCCGTAATACCAGCCCCTAGCGCGGTAACATGCTGTACTCACAGTAGTAGACGAAAGAAAGCAAAGCTGATAGGAGAAAGGTCTAAAGCGAAACAACATTCGAGAGAGTTTTTGGGCGATTTGCTATGGCCAGACCTTCACGAAGCGATACTGCACGGTACCAAAGAGCGCACGTATCTTCCTTTCCACCATGTCATGCTAATTATTATTTTAAGCAGCTATTATCTACTTATATACTGTTATTGAGGACATTGCATTAAAAGATAAGAAACTGTTTAAAATACGGAACTGAGAATTTACCACCTCACAGTCATAATAAAAACTGTGAGTTGATTTGCGACGGTTGCATCGACTGAATCTTGATCAGACTCATTTAAGCGTCACTGACAAGTGCAGTGAATATTACAGTAATGGTGTATTCATCAGCTCACCTGCAGCAAACCTCTGTCCACAGTGTTAATGTGCAAAGTTAACTGATGTGTGATGATAATATAAACAAAATAAGTGATGCTAAAACTGTTAAAACAAAATTCCTTCCTAAGTATGTATTAAAAGTTATATATTGCACAAAATTATGGCATAATATAATAAAATACCTCCCTGGAGTTGTGTTTTGTTTCACACATGTTGAGTAATCCTGGATTATTAGTCTGTGTGCATCTTAACAATTGAAAATTCTCTGTTCAACCTTGTGATGTCATGTCGCTGTAGTTTTAACCCTGCTTTAATCCAGCAGAGATTGGCAATTCCAGGGCTGAAATCACCCAAATAATGAGTGTTTTCTGTTTGAGAGAAAAACTCACCCTGAATATGTAGGATTTATGTGTTAGAATGAAATAAAATGATCTTGATCTTATTAAATGTTGTTTATCTTGGTAAATTTACTATGATTTTGGGTCACAATATTGCATCCGGCCCGTATATAATTATAATATGGTAAGATGGAGACAGGAGTTTATTATATAGTAACACATATATTTCGAGTCGAGTTTGTAAACTGTGTGATCGCATCTTCAAGTTTAGATGCACAGTTTGACCTGCCTAGTGTATTTTGCTCTGTTCTTCTCAGCTTGCTTGTTTTTCATGGAAAGCGAGGATGATTGAGAGGACACAGTTGCATAGGGCCGGGATGTGAGCTGTCTCTATAGCCTCTCGAGCAGGTAGTGGAGGAGGTCAGAGGGGGCAGAGTACACTGTGGACCTCAGCTGTGTCCTTGCCCAACCTGCCACTTTTAATCAATACGAAGCCACTACAAGACGCATGTGAGGAGTGAGGAGAGGTCAGGGTCACAGATATAAAACTATCCAGGCTCCAAAATTGAACTCAGAGGCAGAGGCCATCTTGGTGCTGGCCTCGGTATATCAGTCCATTTCAGTTAGAAGAAACAGGAATATTGAAATATAAACTGAACTCTAAAATCTGCTTGAATCAAAATTTCTACTACATTGTATTTGGCAGGAAGTGAACGGTGTGTCTAAGTAAATAAATACAAATTGAGAATGTGGATCATAGCATGTCCAAAACTGCATTTCTTTTCCAAAATGGCAAGAATCTCTAAAATATTCTTATGAAGCTCCCATAAAGCTCCAATGTCACACTTCCATATCACCAAAAGGGTATCATTATATTCTTGGAGGTTCACACTAGTTCACTCTTGGTTTTTTTTTGTCATAATCTCCCAAATGTTCAAATTCACTTTGAGGAAATGAGTTTGTCCTTCGCTGTCTCCATCTTCCCACCTAAATAATGCTGCATTCACACTTTTTATATTCATTCACTGGGGGCCTATGTGGGAGACAGCAGTTGAGTCTCAAATTCAATTTAGTACGTTACATTGACTTCTAAAAGGGTCTTGGAGACGTGTAATAACCAGGAAATAATAGGCTGCTCAGTGCCCAGACAAGCTCTGCAGAGGATTAAATGATGCCCAGTGCCTGAATGAGCCACAGACACAGCAGTCATGTTAAAGGGCCTGTGTTACGCTGTTTTCTGATCCTGAAGTTGTGTTTTGTTTCATTCACACACATTTAACACATAGACACAGCATATTTAGGCTTCTTCTCTCAAAAAGGAAACATTCTTCTACCTTGTGATGTCAAGTGGTAATACAGGAAGTGTTTTTTATGAAGTAACACCATTATAACATAACATTATAACATAATTTACAAGAGTAAATTTTGAGTTTCAAATAAATCTTGACAATAACGTTCCAGGTTTGGACTTCTTCCTATTTTCCTTGTGTGTTGGTACTCATCTCCCTCAGAGTTTGCTTTACACCCACTGTGGCCAGGGTGCATTTTTTCCAGTAGTTCAAGGTATTTGGTTTCACCATTCATTAATTATAACACAAATTGCCCTTCTGGATTGTCATGTACATTTAATAAAATTGCTCACTAGTCACGCTACGATTCTGCAGGGACCCCAAGAAAATAGTTCTTTCAAAACTCTGTCTAAAATTGTTGTCTCAAAATGACACGTTTTGTCTGATGGCATGATAGCACCTACTTCTTTTTCCAAATATAAAATATAAATAGGATTAGATGTTGGTTCATTTTCAAACAGCTTTTGCTGATTAAGTTTTTCTTTTTTTGTCTGGCTGCACTTTCTTTGACAATGTCGTTTGATTATAGGTTATACCTGTGTTATTAGTGTGTCTTGTTTTCTCGTGGATGTTGACTATAATTTCCTTCTTGCGCATATTCAGAAGAATATGTATTTTTTTCTCACTGAGAAATATTATGGTTTAGATGAAGTTTTTCCCATAATTTCTTTGGCTGCGGTGTAGCCTGTTTATTGTTGATGTAAGTGCATTTCTGTATGCATCTCCCAAACTGCTGAGTGATCACTCCTCTGGCTGTTACCGGATCAAGAGACATTGTCATTGCCAGTAATAGTTTAGACACCATTTGATCTGAAAGTAACTGAGTGCACCTCCCTGCATCAGCAATTTTCACTGTGCATCAAGTAAACACACATTTAGCGTCAATATGCCATCAAATCACGTATTGAGACGCATATTAAGTCACTGAGGCTTTATGATAAAAATCCAATTAAAAACAAGAGTGCACTGCTTTGAGCTGATACATGGAGTTTTCAGTGTAACAGCAAGGATGGAAAGTCCAGGTGGTAGGTACACTTTAGTTAATATAACTGGAGGAGAAATAACAGTAACAATTCAATTGTGATCTGATCCCTGTAACAAACTATTTGGAGAAATTGTCACTGTGTGATTATATAGGCCTATTTCTCTGTTAAATTCAACTGTTTTATTCCCTCTCATTGCCCAACTTTATATAGATTTGACAGATTACCACAACAAATAGTGCTATTACCAGCCATAGTATTTTATTGTGCATTATTAATGTAACTGTAAGCTTGCAAACACAGGTAAATGTAATGACTTAAAGTCACCCACAGCAACCACACACAAAAGCTCTTTCTATTCCTAGTGAAACATCTTGTGAGTTACTGTGGTCCTCTGCCTCAAGGTTAACAGCTCTTGGTTGGCCTGCACTAAAACCGTCCTCACACATTGGACACATTTTATAGTGTGTATGATTGCACTGTGGACTGCACCTGTCTTATTTTTAATTTAACATATGAAATGTTTGAACACTGTGTGATGACAAGAAGTGAGCAAAATGGATCAACTTCTATAGTTTTATGTGTATCTGCCATTTGTAATAATAAAACCAAGTAGACGGATTATTTGTTTATCGATGCAGCTGATGCATGTGTGTGTAGAAAACACTGCTGCTATCTGTGCAGTTAACATGAAGTGTTACACAACACAGCGAGTGATGCTGTTAGCACACTTAGACAGGTTATTGCTGCGTGATATAATAAGTTATGATGCTAAATTAACATTAGTGAGTGGGATACGTCTTAATGACCCATATGTGTTAAACGGAGGTGAGAGCGTAAATGACAAGAAGAAATGGTTCAAACCTCTGTAGCCTCCAGGAGAGTCTGAAATCTGCTAAAATCCTACAAAACACTGACATCATGTAGACAGGACAGCGACTCTTTCTGCAGGAGAGCACAAGAGTGGAAGGGACATAGTCTGATCATCTCTCTCTGTGTTTCCCCTTCTCCTAATTAGCATTAGCATAGCACTAGCATGAACAACAAATGCAACTTGTTAATGTTTACTTATTCAAATATTTTGAGTCCAAGCTGCTCAGTTCATGAAACTTATTAGCCTGACCTTGCAAACCCATTTGAGGTTTCACTGGGGTGTCCAGCTGTCCTGGACGTCTCTCTCCTCAATGGGAGGAGGTGGCCTGAGGATGGGAGCTGCAGACTTCTGCAGGCTCTCCTCAGGAGCTGGCTCTGGAGCGCCCCCTGTTGGTGTGGGGCCTCTGAGCACAGCCTCTAGTCAAAGGGCTCCTCATATAGGAGGCCATATTAGAATTGAGTGGTGATATGATATGAATGTAAATGATGAGCAATGATATTTTCTCCTGGAAGAGCTCCAAACACATCTAAAATCTGTTATATCTGTAAGCAAGAACAAATGTGGCCCAGAGGCCTGATCTGGCTGTGAACAGTGGAGCTGTTTCCAAATATTGAACACAGTTTTACTGTAGTATTATTGTGAATTTAAAGTTGCTTGATTTTGCATAATTGTAAACTTAAAAAAATTGTAAACTACATTCACTCCACTCTCAATGCATAAGCTACTATTGCAGCTGTGGGTGTCACCCAAATGTGTGTTTTATTTCCAAATAATGGAGCAGCCTTACTCCTGAATATGAATGATCGTCTGTCATTGTTGTAATGTATAATTTCCATTTCCTCTTTGTACCAAACCCCAAAGTTGCACCTTTGACCTTTGTATGTGGGAAAAATAAATGATGAATAATGATTGATGAGACGTAATGTATTGGGCATAGGACGCTGAGGTGAACTGTTATGTCCTCAATGCTGCCTAAAACAGTCCAGTCAACAAGCATCAGTCTTTATGAGTCAAGGGCTTGGACAGGACAGGGCCTGTGCCTCTCGTGTTACTCTGCTTAGTCATACAACCAGCTGATGAGCTGGAGTTCAGGTCAGGCACCTCTGTCCATCTCTAAATATCCGATTCCATTTTGTGACCTATCATTAAGCTTTTGTAACAGGGCAGTGGGGGCATGTTAAGCTATACACACATACTGTATAATGTACTCTGTCACTTGTGTTGTTTTGCATGTTGGGTTGGTCACAGTTATGGCTTGTGATTGATATTCCCCATGCCAGCAGATTATAACCACTAAAGTCTTTGGCTGGACACTGTGTGCCCACTCTTCCATTATAATGATTATTAGCACTCTGGATATTGGCAGATCATGGCGTGCCAAATGGCACTTTGAATATGATTTACTGCTTTTGGTTATATATAGACAAGGAATGCAGTTCTTAAACATTGAGTGGTGGGGCAATAATGGGAAACTGTTTAAAAACATTTAAAACATTTTTACATTCATTTTTGATTCTTGACATAGCAAAGACAACAATGAATAAGTACTAATCATCAATATGGTCATTATTTTATATTAGTATTATTATGTATTATTTTGTGTTTGACCTATTAAAAACAAAAAAGGCTTTCAATAAGACTTTTGAGACTAATAAACTCAATAATCAGTACCATTTACCAAAAACAACACAAAAAAGTCTCTTCCTCCAAAGTCTCATCATTCAGAATATCACTGACGATTATTAATTGCACATCTCTACTTCCAAGGCCATTATCCAGGCATCACAGTGATGACAGATATGTTGCTTTAAAATGTTGACTACATTTGGGGCATGTGCTGTTAAATATATTATGAGAAAAACTGTTTGTATCTCCAGGGTCACTGTGGTTTATACACACTTGTTTTGAGGATGTAGTCACAGAAAATGTTCCTATTGTGCAAACAGTATAGGGGCTACTATTTTTAGGCCATGACCTCTTTTTTCACTGAATGTCAAATAGAAGAGTTTTTTGTTTAAAATCTCCACAGACTTGAGGCGGTATAGTAAACAGACAAAACTAATTAATAACTTTTAAGCGCCAATGTTTGGGTTGGAACGGGCTTTCACATAGACTCTAAAATCCCTGGGAATAGGAGAAGGTGAATGCATACTAATATGGCTAAATTGACTTCTTGCAGTGAGCATTATTCTTCTATCGGCGCTACTTCTTCGGGCTGAGAGTTTCAGGAAGTACTCTGCTGCTTTGTGTGCTCTCATCACGTTAATGAAAGTGGAGAGATTTTTAGTCACTCAAAGTAAAGCCAATTAAGAAGCCCACATGAGTTATTGTCTGTTACAAATGCATTTCTGGCTGCAAATTCACACAGATTTTACAGCTTCTTTTAATAGCTCTGTTGGTTTCCGCTGTAGTTCTGAATGACGCATGTTTCATCTTTAAAGCAATTTACAATTCTTTGCAGTATGACATAGTAGCTACACAAACTCACAATGCAAATCTGGAACTTATCAAATGGCGATATATCACACTGTAAATATTCTGTATTTAAGCTCAAATAGTCAGATAAAGCTAGTTGTGTGTATCTTTCAGTGGTGCGATGGAGCGCTAACAGAAAGTCAACAGCGTATTTTAATGCCTGAGCTAATAAACAAACATGGCTGGGTTCCTCTGGTCTGTCCTGTGTGAATATTTAAAAGCTCTTTTCATGGTCAAATGTTGAATACAGATACAGAGTTAAGCAGGTAAACAATTTCTGTCCTCTGAAATTGAAAAATACTTGTTTCCCAGGAGAAAATAAGAACACGTTTAGGATTCACAATTAGATATATTACAATTCCATGAATTAAGCAAACACCTCTTATGCGTAGCTGTATCAGTCTATGAATTATTATGGTTTCTATTTTCTCTAGTGTAGTTTTTTAGTTTTTGTAACATCTGTACAAAGAAAATGTCTTAATAAACACACTTAGGTTTTAGGCACAGCAATATCAGGTGCCATTTGGTCCTTCAACACAACTGATGGGATCATGAAAATGCTTCTACTCTCTGATCTGTAAAGCCCCTTAAACCATCAGTCATTTCATTTAAAGACCCCACACTGACCATAGGGTCCAGCACACACATCCACAATGATCAGATGTATCGGGGATCCGTCTGCTCCTGCTGTGTGACGAATGGACCTATTAGAAGAGAATTATGCTCCGATTAGGCTGATGGAGGTGGTGACAGGGTGAGGGATGTACTTCACTGAAAACACATGGGGGGCATGGCTAATAGTGTTTTAGCCCTGAGCCTGTGCCCATGACTGACAACTCAGATCACACAGAGGATTCTTCACCAGGAGCCCACAGTCGTAATGTCCTCGCAGAAAATGATAGTTCTTAATAGGCTTTTTGGTGCACCACTTTGCTCAAATAATTGGCTGTCTGGGGCTTACTTGCTGAATAAGATGCCAATTCAGTGGGCCACGAACTACACAAACACAACTATTTGTTATTTTGACCTATCGGAGATGTGGTAGGGGAAAGGCAGTTCAAGTTATATTAGCTTTTCCTTTACTTATTCAGTTCTGCATAATATGTAATACTATTGAAAATACAAAAAGGCATTGTTTTGTGTGTGTTGATTCAAAAGGGAAAATTGAATAGTATTAGGCTGTGTTCAGACTGCGGCATCAAGTTTACATGCAAAGTCTATGGGGCAAGCACGTCTAGGCTGGTCCAGTGTTTCAGGTGTTCAGGCTTAGACGTTCACGAAGCGCCTTTATGCAACTTACAGCTCATCATTATTAAATTACAAAAGGCAAGTCAAAGCTGAATCTCCTTTTTACTGCACAATAAATGACCCATTTAAGCATTCAGACCTTAACCTGTTTTCCTGTAGGTGCAATATATGTTATAAAACTACCCCATGTTGCATAATTCTATGTTGTCAATTCGTGCAAATTCATTAAACGGTTAAATGTCTTTGGCCAGTTTGAGCCTGAAGCTGATACCAACTATGTTGTCAATTCGTGCAAATTCATTAGTGCCAGTTTGAGCCTGATACCATTTTTTATTAGAGTTATTAGATCTTTATTGAACCCTTTCTGGCAAACGCTCATATTTTAACAACCTAACAAGTCTGGCATTTGTACTTTATACTCCTTTAATTTTACCCTCCTATGTAGTGCTCCAAAACGACTTCCCCTCACGCGTTTACCTGTGCCAAACCAGCCCATTTAGAAATATCCGTGCTGCCGGGGCGCCGCAGCTGTGCCGAGCGGCGTTGTGGCGATGACTCTGCCTGCAGGAATTCATTATGTTGAAAGCAAGCGTGGCAAAGACCAGGGGCAGGTGGTGCGGGTAATTTCACATTTCTCTTTGCCCTGAGAGTGAAGATGCCACTTTGTATTACTGCTGTGTAGGAGTAGATGGTCTGCGCGGGTCGCCCAACTGTCAGTGCATTTGAGAGGAGCCAGCTTTGATAGCCAGAGCTGATTAGATGACAAGACCACTACAGTCATCCATCTCCACTCTGTCCAAGTCAAACGCCGGCTGCAAGAAGGAAACACTGTTCAGCTTTTATTGCAAATGACATCTCAGGTATTGTGATGTCAAACAAAGAGGTTTTTTTTTTTACAAAGTGAGGTGATACACAGCTTGGATGCTCAAAGTGGGAGTGATCCCGTCTAGACAAGTAATAAAGTTGGGGACGTGTTACCCACAGAACAATACTTATAATTTAAATGTGAACGAACTCTTTCTTGGAGAAAATGACACAGACTTTTGTCAGGAAACCCATGGCAATTGTTTTGCTGTTTAACTTATAACAAAGGTTGGTGGAGAATATTGATTTTCAAAGGCGCTGTACCTGATTTGCTTTCTTAAAAACCTGAAAAATAGAACTAGTTCATTTTAAACAGTTTGCAGTGGTCCAATGTTATTCCTCATTTACCTCATACATTCTGAGTATCCTAATAATTATCAATCATCATCGAGTTTATAAACACTTTTCATAACTTTTAGAGAGAAGAACTGAATTTGCTGACATGGTAAATTTAAAAATAACTAGCATGGTAGCACGCACTTCCTTCCATCATCAGACATAACACTAAATTAGATGTAGACAGCTGACATATTTTGACCTTAATAGCTGCTTATACGATATATCTATTTAGGGTAAGACATATTTTGCTCAGATACATCAGGTGCATCCCTCTGCATTTAGCTGGCTTATGATCATTAACTGACTAACTTATTAGTATATAAGTATATTTAGATTTTGATAAAGTAAGAATCCCTGTCACACATTGTACAGTAGTTTTGATACTGTTCAACTCAATATACCACCTGTAGTTGTAGCAAAACCTTCCTCTGTAATCTCTCATTGGCTAAACTCAAAGATCCTTCACACTAATAGAGTTTAAGCTGATGGCCTCCTGCACCTTCTGCTCTGCTGGTGGTGCTGACAGATTTTCTCTCTTATTGGGGACACATTTGTGCCACATTTGCAAGAGCTGATCTATTAACAGTAGAGGAGCTATGGCTAGTTCCAGACCCCAAAAATCTTTCTTCCTTGTTCAGTTCAAATCATTTAGAATAGAGGTCGGTGTCCAAGTACAATCTGTCAATATTAGAGAAATTCAGAATTATTTCATTATGAATAATACAAATAGTGAAGTTTGTTTTATTGTGACGGTGGTGATGGTGATGAGATGCAGGCATTATATTAACTGAATAAACTGAACTATGGACCTTCTCTATACATCTATGCATTTCACTTTTCTGACAGAATCCCTTAAACACCTCCAAAATTTTTGATAGAAAATAACCCAACCTTACCATTTTAGTTTAGTTCCCTATATACAATTAAAATCTCCACTGCAGTTATTGGGTGTAACAGTGACGAGGCTTATCATGTGCACTATAGACTCTGCTGAGGAGTCAAATAGTAGATTAAAGACAATGCGGCCAGCTGACAATGTTTGGAACGAATGAGAATCCAATTTCATTTCAGTCAAATGCATTATTTATACTGTCAGTTTTACATAAACATCAATACAAAGCCACAGCTATGCATCACACAGCATTGTTTTCAGCAGTCTTTATTACTTGCACTCTTTGGATGCCACTTCCCCTAGTTAGAAATTAATAAATGGCATATAAAACTGGAGACTCTAAACAAGGATGATCAATGCATAAGAAAGATTGGAGTGATATCTGCTATAGGGGGCCATAAAGTTTGCACAGACCAGCAGAATCAGTGTTCCTGCAAGTTTTCAGCTTTTTAATATGGGCCTGAGAATGACTGACAGTTTTGTGATAAGGAAAAGTAATGTATATTTGCCAAGCAGAACTGCATGTGCCTTCCATTCTTGAAGATAGACCGGTCAGAAGTTTCTCATTAGCAGAATGTGTTTGTAAATCTCTAAATAAGAAGTAATAATATTGTGTTTTAGCAGCACAATTTTGGGTCAGAAATTAAAAGTGTTATCTCAGATTGCCAGTAACCTGCAGTGTAATTTTACACTCATAAACTAAATAATATGCTGCACTGGCATTGTAAAAAAACTAAATGATTGTTATTTTAATGTTGGAGCTGCAAGTTCTAGAGTGTATTTATGACAATAAATAAATAAATACTCCACTTGAGGCAGGAACTCCCCACCTATCCAGAGTGGGCAAACCACCTTTTCCTGGTCAAGCACCATTCTCAGTCGAGGTCAGCACCACTGCACTGCTTCCCCCTCCTGAGGCGCAGACGGTTTGCCAGAATCTCTTTGAGGCTATTTGATAGTCCTCCTCCATGACCTTCCAAAACTCCTCCTAGGTCAGAGTTTTTGCCTCTGTGACCACACGAGCCGTGGCACGTTTGTCCTGCCGGTACCCGTTAGCTGCCTCAGGAGTCCCATGAGCCAGCAAAGCTCAATAGCCTGATGGCATCCCTTACTTCCAGCACCGGGTTCGGGAATTTTCGCCGCGACAGGCACCACAGACCTGACGCCCACAGCTACGAGTGGCCACATCGACAATAGAGGCCGAGAACGAAGCTCACTCGGCCAGCCTCCCCTGGGATCCGAGAGAAGCTCTCCCGGGGGTGTGAGTTGAAGGTCCTTCTGATAGAGGGCTCCACCAGATGTTTCCGACTTCCCCCTCTGCCAGCGGACCCAACTAACCACCAGGTGGTGATCAGTTGACAGTTCTGAACCTCTACAACCTCTGTGTGGT
>KN496304.1:3577-15720 GCA_000787155.1 Scartelaos histophorus | reverse complement strand
GTTCAAGATCAAAGTGGTCATTATCATTTTTGTTTTAGAAAGAGAACTTAATGAAACTGTTTAGATTTAGTTAAAAAAACTTTTCTGTACAGTACATAGAAAATAGTACTGTAGAAAGGTCATGGGCTGTTATCAATCACTGTGGTTAATGGCATCACTTTCTAAAGTCATTAAAAAATAATTTCTGTTCTGAACTTTGTGACTTTTTTGTTATATATGGATAAGCACAGTAATTACAGAGACATTAACTATAAACCAGGTCAACAAATTTGGAATCTGACAACAAATTGCACCATGGAATCATGACGAGTCCTTCAGCTCAATGTTAAAATACAGGGATAGAAAGTTCCTATTAGCATTTATAATTATGACAAACAGTAACTTGTGGCATGTGTCATTACTACTGTGCAGCCCTCAGCACAACATTAAGCATATTACCTCATGTGATTCAAACCTCTCTGGTCCGTGAGCATCAGCGTTTGATTCCTCTGGTTTTCATGAATCAGATGCGAGGGGCTGTTTGTTGTTATTGATTGGAGCAGTGACTTTGTGTTACATCCTGTGGCTGAGCTGTGACTTACAGCCTGAACAGGAGATGGCTCTGTGGATGAAGTATAATTAATATGTTGATGATGGCATATTTTATGCCCGGCCGGCACTTCTGCTGCTGGAGTAATCGATAGCCTAACCAGAGGGGACGTATATTACAGGACAATCAATACAAACGCACCCATATTTTGCAACACGGCCATGGGGGGACTTAAAAAGCTTAACTCTGTGTTTTTCTTATTTTTCTTTTTTGGAAATTTAGTTTTGAGTTCTATCACAGTAGCTCTCTCGTGGTGTCATCGGCTTTCTTAGATTGTGCAGTTATGATAAGATAAGACCGGGGACTCGAAAAAGAGGTGTTCAGGAAGCCAACGCACATGAACCAATACCTGCTTTTTGATTCACACCTCCCACTGCAGCACAAGACTGGACTTATTCAGACTTGGTGGTTCCTACAAGCACAGAGGGA
This sequence comes from Scartelaos histophorus, assembly GCA_000787155.1. Lineage (NCBI taxonomy): Eukaryota > Metazoa > Chordata > Actinopteri > Gobiiformes > Gobiidae > Scartelaos > Scartelaos histophorus. Next base: position 14,702 of record KN496304.1, on the reverse strand, counting down.
AAGAAGAAGAAGAACAACACATGCAGAAAGCCCTCTCTGTTTGCGGATATCCAGAATGGGCTTTCAATAAAACAAAGAGCCATAAAACATGACAACAAGGAATCAGAACCCAGGAGAAAAGGTCTAACTATTCCTTACTTGGCCGGTGTTTCTGCAAAACTACAGATGATTTTCAGACAATATGAAATCCCAGTCTATTTCATACCTACAAACACTTTAAGACAGAAACTGGTCCACCCTAAGGACAAAATCCCCATTCAGTGCAGTGAAGACTGCAGTGAGCTACACTGGAGAAATGAAACAACCAGTTCACAAGAGGATGTACCAACACAGACGGGAGAGCAGCAGTGGACCACAGTCTGCCGTTCACCTCCATCTGAAAGCAAACTAGGAAAACAACAGGGCGATCCAGGTCAAACCCAGAGGTGTAAAACTCTATTATGGGCCTGAATTATTCTGCTAATTATGACCCCACATCCAGAACAAGTTCAACAGGCAGAGCTACAAACAGAAACTATAAACAGACATGTGTTAGTTTCTAAGTAATTTCATTGTAATTAGCTTGTCCCTTTAGGCAGATATAAGGCTGCGTCCTCCAGCATCTGACCAGAACTGAAGAAGCATCTTGGATGAGCTGCGAAGCATATTTGACCAAATAAACTTTTGTTGTTGTCAGTAGTGTGACCCTGCACCTCTGCCCAGTGTCCCCTCAGCCCACAGACTCCTTTACTCTCAAGGAAATTACAAAATGCCAGAAAACTCAGCACTAGGGATGTAACGGTAGATAAAAATCACAGTTCGGTACATATCTCGGTTTTGAGGTCACAGTTTGGTTCATTTTCAGTACAGTTTGGGAACAAAATGCAAAACCATTTGCTTGTTGTTTATTTACTTTTTTTTAATAAACCAACAATTGGTTTTAACATTCTAAAAATGGGAAAATAAAATAAATGCAAAGTGCTACTTGTTAATACTAATAAGTTAGAATTTGATATTTGCAGGTAATTGTTTAGACTTGCTTTAGACCTGGTTCAGACGATTGTTGCGCCTGTGGACACCAAAGGAGGACTTCTCATGCTCCTGTTTGTCTTTTTACTCTTTTACCACAGTTCTAACTCTCCAGGCTGGAGTCTCCAGTTTGTCTTACCCAGGATGCACCTGTGAATCCTTGACCATCTCTGAGTGCCGCCAATTTCCCACAATGCATTGTGACTTTCTTTTTTTTTTTTACAAAAATTCTTTAATTACGTTTTAATAAAATACTTTTTTTTTCAGCCATATTGCTGCAGATGTGGTGGTCCTGTGGTGCCCTAGACTCTCAAAATGTTTTGTGACCTTTGACCTCTAGGGAGTCTTTTAAATGGCAAAAACATGTTTAAGGGATAGTAAGCATAATAATAACCATATAAATATGGGTTGTAGTAAAGTATTAATATTTATTGAGGGCTATTCTTAAGATTGGTTAGTTAATACATTTACAATTAAAAAGAGTATTAATATTAACTGAACACACAGGGCTGATAACAAGTGGGCTTCATGTTGTAATACATCTGAATTGCATTTAAGGCAAAACTCAAAATGAACCTAGATTTCTTGCCTGTATTAATCATCACTTAAAAGCTTAACTAAGTATATTTTTCTTTCTTTCCTTGATTATGTTATTTTTCAGTTCTGTGTACCAATATATATATTTTTATTTCTAAGCATATTACCTCCAAATAATCAACTGTATAAATATGGGTTAAGTAATATTTGTTGCTGACTGTTCTTATGATTGGGTTTGTTCACATTTACAATAAAAAGACTGATATCAGGACTGATCATTTAAACAAGTGGGCACCATTATTGTACTCGACCTGATTCATCACGTTTAAGCCCAAACCCCAAATTAACATAGATTTGTCGAGTCTGTATTAATCACAGGCTGAAGCTGAGTGAAGTCATCTGTATTCCCCCTGCCTCCTCCACAGCATTTCCTCATATGTAATCTAATACATAGACACCTGCGCTGCACTGTAACCTTGCCAAAAGGGATGGGAATATGTCATCAACTTTGACAGGAAGCTTCCTGGCGACTGTCAAATCCAATCTCAGTTTATGGGCAAATTCATATTCACTGTATTTAAGAGATAAACAATCCCATTATGTGGAAGAGTGGAGTCTAATGAAGGGGTCCAGAGCATCCAAATGAATTTATGCGTTAAAACAAACATACTCAGAAGTGCATGCATTGTTTTAAACATTAATGCTACATTTATTCAATTACAAGTGTTTTTACTACAAATGTGTCGTCAATCTGTGATTTGACTTGTCTTAATGGCAATAGATGGGCCTATGTTAAAAGAAACATTATGAAACATTCTTCCATCCTGCAGGAAAAATACACAGAGCACCTTAAAAATGTTCTCAGTTAATTTATTTTATGTGGTGACTTGTTATGTAAGAATTCCTAATTAATATCTGTAAATATGTAATTAATTTAATTTAAAGCTTGCATTTACATAATTGAAACCAAAATTCAATCTCATCTTTGCATATTACATTATTACAGTTTTCATTCAGAAAAGCTGCAATTATTCAAGGATGAAAGACTTTTATTAGAGCTCTATTCAGCGCTTGAGAAATGTAATGCCATAACCTGTCTTGAGCACATCATACACTGCACACAAACAGCTTATCCCGTCATGTGGCCGGGTGACAAATGGACAATAGCACTGCTTAGCCTCAGGGTCAGCCCCACTCACCTCCAGCCGACCGATTCCACGTAACACACGACATCCTTCAACCCAGGGACACGCTTTACTGTCACGTCTGTCAGCGCGTTTTACCCCAGGGCAGTTCAGAACAATGCCTAAAGGATGTCTCTGCCTTATACTGCTGAGAGACAGAGAGGCAAAATGCATCTAATGAAGCTTAAGTGAATTATTGAACCCTCTGTCTGTTTGTTATGTAATAAACTCTTCACATGGAATAATTGACCAAAATGTGAGAGGTCAGATTTGATGCCAACCTGTATTTGAAAAGGTTGAGGGTGAAAAGTAATTGACCATCAGTAGATAACAGCCCACATGAATGAATTATAAACCAAAGATTAGGAAGGCTAAAAGCTCTATTTTAGTTAAATACCAATAATTAAATGTGAAAAAGTGAATAATTAAACAAATCAGATCTCATAAATTGCAGCAATGTTTCCCCCCATAGTTAAAAAGAACATGGACTATATAATTGACATTACAAAATCTCACTTTTTTGATATAACATGGCATAAAACGTAGTACACCGTCCAAAAAATTGCTCATCTCTACTGATCTGAAAGTTGCTGTTATCTTGAAAACTACCACTACATGACATCACAAGGTAGAACAGAGCCTTTTGTAGATGTCGACAGCCTAATAATAAAGTATTAAAACTCAACTCCAGGTATATTTTTCAGTAAGAAACAACATAAAAAAGCTTACAAGAGTCAATTTTGTGTAATATAGGTGCTTGAAATCGTATAAGCTTCAAGCAAGACCAATATTGACGTCTAACTTACTGAAAACCATTGACACAGACCTGCACCTTTTCAATATGTTTTTCACCCTTCACTTACCTCTTTCAGCACTAATGTACATAGAGCTTATCTAATGCCGACCTGCGGATGCATTGACACAGTCTCATTGACCATCGCTGATTACAGAGTGTGATCTACAGAGGTCTGCTGCACTGGATGTCTTTAACATTGCCATTGATTTTTTCATTTAGCCTGGATTTGTATGGGGACATATTCTGCAGGCTGGAAATGCGCACAGAGGCTCACGGCTACTTAACGTGGCCACATGCTGAGTCATTTAGCATTGCAATCATTAAACAAGCTCTACTTTAGTGATATTCAGCTGCAGGAATGTATTATAGCATTAGCATTTTAAGGCATTAAGCATTAAAGAAAGTCAAAAAACAATAAAACAGAGTAAAAAACAAATTTTCTAATACTGGATCTCTTGTCCATATTTGGTGGAAATAGTGGGAAGTCTAAATGTTTTATTCGGTTTGTATAATTCTGTTTGTATGGCCAAATCCCAGCATGCCGTAGTTTTACATATATTCTCTCCGGTACAGTGGTGTGCGCAGAGAGCATGCAGCCACCACGCCTCCTCTCCTTGACACTTCATTGCTGTTCACTTTGTCTAACTTATTTGTGGAGGAGAATCTTCTCAGAGCAGCTGTCTCTGTGCAGAGCTGATTCCCCAAACGAGAATAAATAAACACATATTCAAAGTGACACCGCTGTGGCCTGGCTCCAAATGCAGCGGCCATGTTGGATTGAATCTTCCATTGGTGAATTACAGCTGGAGAGACACAGGTCGCTGATTGGATGACACGCAAGGCCTCCCCAGGCTTTCCATAGCTATTGATATTTGCAGCTGAGGTCATCAACATTCTCTGGAGGTGTGAAGCTAGCTGAAAGCACTACTTTGTTTGCAGCTCTGTTACTCAAGTTAGACTGAATCTGAGCTTAACATAACATAATCTGACCATAAAGAACTGACTTTATTTGATCACAGGCTCAATAAACTGTGATGAAACTGTGTTTGAATTGATTTTGTATTTTTTCAGTTTTCAGATGATCTTAACATAATCTGACCATAAAGAACTGACTTTAATTGATCACAGGCTCCTGAAACTGTGATGAAACTGTGTTTGAATTAATTTAGTATTTTCTCTCAAGATTTCTTAAAACTTTTTTTGGCAGTGTTTGCTAATGTGTGCATTGTGTCACCACGGTAACTGCAGAAACATTGCACCCATAGAGGTACATGTAGTACACCCCCAGCATAATGTCATTGCAAAGTATAAAAAAAAGTATAAAATAAAAAATATAAAATAAAGTTTCAGATCATCACATTCTCCAGACCTATGCATTTCAGTAGTAAATAGTACAAAAAGTGAAAAATCTAAACCTGTAGCTTGTTACCAGTTACCAGTAACTCTCCACCCCCGACCAAGTAGCTCGCCCAGGGATTTCTGCATTATACGTATTGTGCTGAATAACTAAAATTTGATTGATTTAATGCCTGTTTCCGTTAAAATTAGTAGCTCTCTGGCATTTTCATTTCACAGAAAGTAGCTCACAGCAGGAAAAAGGTTGGAGACCCATGCTAAGCAATCTGTTTCAATATCGCTGGAGTTACCTTTGTGAAAAAAGCCATATTAAATTACAATACAATCAATATGGAAAGCTAGAATTTGAAAATGACAAATCCTTCCCTTGCTGCGGCTGCCACCAATGTTTATTTTCATTTTTTCTTTAAATTAATGTAATGTAAAATCAATCTGTGAAAAAATGAAAACTCTGAGCCCATCGGATTTTCAACAATATATTGCGTTACATGACCCCTCTTTTTTAGTCCCTTACCTACATCTGTCTATGTTTTATAAATGTATTTAAAATCCCTGGCATGTTGTAGCCCATAACATAATATTCTATGAAAATGTATGTTCCTGGTCCCTTATCACTGTTGCAGATCGCGTGACCTTGGGAGGTGTCAGTCAGTCCAGCCTAGTGTTTCTGAGGCAAATCTATCTATTGATCTCACTGCTACTTGATGAATGTGGTAAGTCTATACATAGGTTTTGAAGGGCAATGAAGTGAATGACTATTTAATGGTTTGGACTGAACTACCCGTATGTGTCATTTATCTAGTCTTATACACTATATGTTAAATCGGGTTGGGTTTTCCTAAGGTGAACTGGGGCTTCTGGGACTTCTGAAAAAGGCCAAAAATGTATTAAGCATTCTTGATCACTTCTATCCTTGATCATATTTTTATAGGCTTTGCAATGAAGTGAAATCCAGAGACATGTTAGACTACCTTCCCTCGGCATTAAAATCAATTTTAATAGTTAAAAAAAAAAAAAATTAACTCAGCAGCTCCCAGTTGTCATGAATAGTTGAAAATGCCAAATTTAAAATATCACTATTGCTACTTCAAAGCCACTGAGATGATAAGTTAACAATTTCCCCAACAAATTGCGCAATATTTTTGGGGAAATTAATTAAAATCAAAATGAAAATCTTACTTAACTATTTAGTGACTTGACAGATAAAGGGAGTTTTGTGTTTAATGAGAACTTAATATGAGTCATGAACTAAATATCAGCTGAACAAAATAAAATATAAGTACCATTTACTTCTATGGTGCCCTTGAATCAAGTCTTGAACCTGGTACCAAAATAATTAATACTGCTAAATCTTTGGTTTCATTTTAGTGATTTGTTCTTTCTTTGCTCACGGTGTCATAAAAATCACACAAAAATACTGGCAAACCAACATAAGTGAACTATAACTTTCAATTCCTACATAACAACTAGGGCTGGATGAAAAAAAAAAAAAAAAAATTCCCCTCATATTGATTGATATTAAGTTTTTGATCAATTCTACTACTTTCTATGTTCCAACATAAACTATATGGATTTTTAACACAAAAATGTTGCATTTGTTGCTCTAAAGTATGAGCTCCAACCCACATGCTCATACTGAGAGAGAATTGGCTGTAGATGTTGATTAAAAAGATCCAACCATGTGATTGACAATTAGAAACGGATCTCAATTAAAATTTGATTAATTGCCCTAACAACAACTTTCCATAATACTTTTTTATTCCTCAACAGGTTGTCACACACAGCACAGCTTTGAACCTCTGCTTTAAATAACCCAAGGAGACCTCATTAATTACTCAGGGACTCTATTAACGGCACAACAAAAAAATCAATAGTGAGTAGCTCGCTTTTTAGGTGTAACAAATGCCTTTTCCTGTGGACGCTCAGGGTGAGGAGGTGAACCAAAGAACACACGCCCCTGTTTTCCCCAAGATGCTAATTATGTACTTTGCATGATCAGTCACAGCCAGTCGCCAGCCAAACCTGCACAATGTGTACACAATAGGAGCGGCTGATTGAAGGACCGTTTTCCTCTGGGACCTAATTATTAATTACAGTCTGTTGCCCAAACTCCTTCCACACTTTCGATTTCATGGCTCTCTCTGACCTCAAAGGCTGATTGGCTGATGTTGTGGTGTGTTAAGAGTGGTTGAAGAATCATCTGCCCGTTCACGTCTCCACTGAGCAGACCTCTCTCACATGAGGACTGCTCACCTGTGTCCAAAGGATGAAAAAATATAATTTAATGCTGCCTCATGCTCTATTATGCAGTCTCTTTGAAATAGTTCAACCTGGAAACATGACAAATGAGTAAACCAAGTGTGGAAATGATTAAAGGGTCCATATTATGCTCATTTCTAATCTTTGTTATAATGTTGTTTCCACATCCAAAACATACCTGGAGTTGTGTTTTATTTCATTCATCTGTTTAACATGAAAATCCTCCACTGTGAGATAATACAAGAAGTGCTCCACTGGGTTTTTAAACTCCATACACCTTTATTTGGATGATATCAACCTATCTCCACTGAACAAAAGGCAAAACGTAATACTTCAAAACTAGCCTTTTTAAACTCCATACACCTTCATTTGGAGGATATCAATCTCCACTGAACAAAAGGCAAAACTTAAAACTTCAAAACTAGTAATTCATGACATCACAAGGTGGAGCAAAGCATTTTGAGCTTTGGAGATGTAGACGGACTGATCATAAAGGTTTAGTCGAACATGTGTTAATGAAACAAAACGCAACACAAGGCATATTTTTGATGACGTAATAACATTATAGCATGACTAAAGCTCACATTTTGCATAATATAGGACCTTTAAACCACACACTGAGTGACTAGTAGTTGTAAGTAGTTGGATTAGTAGTAAGTAAATGTGGGCTACAACAACCAACAATGATAACAGATTTAAATCAATATTAAACTAGCATCAAAACAAGATACTCACAAAATAACATAAAGAGAACAAAATTTCTTTCCTGAACTGTAATAGGACCACTTTAAATCGCAATAATGGGCAATATAATGGGTAACATATTGTGAATGTTGTTTTGAAAATATGCAAAATTTGAATACTGAAAGGGTATTTGCTCATAGTAACGAACATTAAATGCAAATAGAGTTGAAATGTAACAAATAATATATGTTTTACTATTTCAAACCAAAAAGTACAAAGTTATATTTTTGCCCCTCCATCATTTTTACAGTATTTTCACACATCCACTTAATATGTCTATACATAACCTCAACTAACACTCAAGGCAGTTCAGCAGATTTCTGAGGGATTGCAAAACATCAGCTGAATCTCATATAACACATTTGTGAGAAAGATATTTTTTTTTGTTGTAAGTCTATGTGTTTGCATCTGTTAATAATCAATACATACACTATATTATATAACTGAGCACTATTAATAAAATGTAATATTATTTTATATCTCTTATGGACTTATCTATTAGTTACTAAAATTCAAACCACATTTAATGTTTGAAGAATGACCAGTTGCTCTCTGCTGCTCTTAAAGGTGCATTGTGTAACTTTTCTTGTGGAGATGGAGATGTTATTGCTTTGTCTGGAATGTTTCACAGTGTGGCATTAAACTTTTCTATCTTCAAACCAGTCCAAGTTACAGATCAGAGCTGTGGAGAGGCAACAATAGGTACTTTTGAGTTATAAAACCACCTGTAACTGACTAAATGTAAGGTTAAATGTCATATTGTGGAGCATTCCAGGCAGAGCACAAGAAAGTGAAAAAAGTAAATGCACCTGTACAAGTTTTTAGCATAATTTTGTAGCTGCCATGTGTGCAACAAAATCAAACGATCAAAACCACCTCTGCATCTGTGCTGGTAAAACTGCTCCATTAGCAGAGTCCTGGTGGCCCAGTGTGGAGGTACATGGAGCTTTTGTGGTACTTGCAGGACACTCATGACGGCCTCTGCTGCCCTGTTCTTCACATGGAGACAGATGTTTATTGGAGGGGACTTGCTGACTTGTGTCACACAGCACCAGCAGTCAGTGTAATTACCATCTGCAGAGGATTATAACAGCATGTCTATTTCTGAACAATCCATATGTTCCCTGCCAAACAAATCTGATCAGAATAAGCAGCAATTTGAACTGAACAAAAGTTGGATTTATGTTATGTTATGTTTAAATTAAAAAAATAGATTATGTAAGAACAATTCAATACTGATTTTCTTCCTATTTTAATTTTTAACATTTCAAGAATCTGCAACCAAAAAGATCAGCCACTAGAAACTGTAAATTCCCATGTCCCCATTGTATGTCCATATTCAACCTGTATTCATATTGCAAAAGGAATAAGAGTTCTGTACAGCCACATTTAATTCACAAATTTCACCATGTAGAAAACTTTAAAAAGAAGATTTAAAAGGACAATTAGCAGAGACGTTTCTGTTTTTAAATAATGTAATGATATTGAGTACTTATAATTCATTAATCATTTTTTTTTTCTTGTATGCCAACAAAAATAGAAAATAGTTAAAGTTAATAAAGTTTGCTAATGTAGTCCATCGATTCAGTCACACGTTTGTAGCTGATTACAGTAATTTTATTTATTTAATTTTATTTTCAATTTGTAATCCAGCCTTAAATACTTGTGCCAGTGAGTTATAAGATGGGACATGCTACTTAAGACAGCTGAAAAATGTAATAATGATATTAATAATTTGCAATGGACTCACCAATTTTAGTACAAATAATGCATGAGGATAGCAAAACTTGATGCATATCTTCTTTACGCATAAATGTCATCATAATACGTGGAGCCATTATTGTGTCTCCTATAGCATTTCTGTAATTCCTCCCCTAACAAATATTAAAGCAGTAAGACTTATTTAAAAACCATATAACCTATGTGTTTTGTCAAAGCGGAAGCCACATTTTAAAGTTATAATATGTACCACTATTGCACCATCTTTACATTGATCAGTGAAGTAGTAGAAACTTTTAAGAGCTGCAGGCTTTCTTTGTGTCCCTGTGGCGGTGTGTCATACACTGCAGCTCTATCTTTGATCTGCTCCTGCATTTTCTGTGGACATCCTAATTAGCTCTTGATAGACTTTTAGCTTTGATCATGTCCCAATAGACCCCGGACATGCAATGAACTTTAATCATGCACCCAAAATTTATACTATGCTAATGATTGTCCAAAAAATGCCCAAATTTTCTAGCATGTCAGAAAGCGTGTCTGTGTTTTGATCAGCGAGAGCCTGTTGACTCTTGGGAGGCGATGCTTGATTGTGAATGGTACTTGAGGGGCTCATATGGTCTCATCACAACCTCTCCGAGAAATAGGAAACAAGGCTTGTTCGCTGTTGCGGATTAGTTACGAGAAGGTATTCTCTGAGGACCCACGGATGTCTTCTGCTGATGCGAACCACTAAGCCCCCGTCATAAAATCCCCTCCGAAGCTACTGCCCAGAATTACCCTCACCACACTGCCTTACAGACCGATACAATGCAATTTATTTGACTGTATGCTGAAAATCAGCCAGCTATTGCATTTAAATCAAAATGGCAAGCGGAGATTTATCACAAGTAATAAAATACGATGGCTCTCAACAGCTTCCCAAGATGAGGCTTTTAAAGTGGATGCCTATGAATTGATTAATATTCTGCAAGATGATCAAATATCATAAATGCTGTCCGATTTGTGGTAGTATTTGTTGAACTAGTTTAAAGGTGCTCTGCGTAAGCTTTTCTGGTGCAGAGTCCGTCACTTGCTTGTCTCCATGGAGATGTTATTGCTTTTCCTGGAATGTTCTGTGGTATGACTTTAAACCTCTCAGTGCATTTATTCATTACGGGTTTTGCTCTCGCTCAAAAATACAGCCATTCCTTCACTGAATAGGGGCGACTCTCCACAGATCTGAACTGTAATGTAGTGGAAAGTTGAATTTATACTGTCCATTAGAAATGTTCCTTTAAGAAATCGCATAATAGTGTTTGTAGCCAAAGCTGCTAAAACAAAGCAGTCAGTTTCATGATGGATCGTTTGCTTTTGTGGTGACTCCCAGCGAGGTGCTCATTCCAGTTTATGACCATTTTGGATGATGGAGAATTGTTATATGATGTGGCTCGTACCATAAATGTTATGTGAGGCTTACTAACATTTTACAACTCAAGCCATTTTGTATTTTTCCTGAAAGCTTCACCAGCGACAGATGTGGTAA